>JAODAL010038249.1:0-39434 GCA_025379985.1 Phyllomedusa bahiana
GGGTTGGGGGTTTTTTTTGATTTTTTTTTTAATTTTTTTTTATGAGATATTTTATTTTTTGGGATATTATATTATTTTATATTAATTTCTGTTTCATTTTTTCATTAAATTGAAATATTTACATTTTTCGTTTGATAATTATCATAAATGACTTTTTTTTATTGCACTGGTGTAAATTGAGAAATATTGAAAATTTTTGTCCCTTACAGCAAATCCAGCTCCACTTTGACTCCTCAGGCTCTGACAGACCACATTGAGATAGGTCTGCCTGTCGGAGCAGTAATGCGCCTAATTTTGCCGAACCACATTCATATATGTGTCTAATATTACGAATGTGGTGCAACATGCCTCCATAATGCCCCCAGAGCACCCCTCCATGTAACACATACGTTAGGTGCACTAGACATCATAGCCGGCTCAGTTAGGTGCATTGTACGCCAGGAGAAGGGTGAAATACCCTTTCATACATGTCGCCCCTAGTGTGTTCGTTGAAAAGCCACAGCTGGGCACTCTTAAAATAGACCCCCTATACAGTGCCATGTACAACTGTTTCTGTATCATCAGGATGCCACATGACTCCTTAATGTGTTTTTCCACTTACAGAAAAAAATAAAAATATTACACTCTTTGGCCCCCCTAATCCTCACCTGGCCTCCCCCTCCCCCCGTATACTCACCTTTATCCCGACGCAGTTCTGCATCTCACTGGTTTTCTATTTACACTCGGTCAGTTCTGAAGAGGGTCGACACCACTGCAGGTGCTGATTGGCTGATGATGAGTAAATAAGTGACACATGACCACAGCAGCCAATCAGCGGCTGCAGTGTTTACATGCCTTATGGAAGTAAAAGGAAGAAAACAGAAAACTGGAGAGATGGAGCGATGGAACCGGGGATCGGATGAAGAAGAATTTAGGACAATACCTTAAGCCTGCAGCATGATACACTGAAGTCACCCCACCATCTGTGCCAATACATTGGCATGAGTTTGAGCACTTCTGCTCAAGAGGTAGGTTTTATTATTTTTGGAGGCACAAAGGAGGGACTTTACTACTATGGGGCATATAGAGGGTATTATAGCTTTGGATGGGCACAGAGGGGGCTCTATATCTTTGTGTGAACACAAAGGGGGATTATTTATTTAGGGGACATAAAGGGAGAAGCATTACTCTGTGAAGAACACAAATGGGTATTTTTGTACAAAGGCACACAGAGCGCTCTGTTATTGCTGGGCATCAAGTGGGCATTATAACCTGGGGAAGGGACACAAATGGATTATTTTTACTGTGTGGTGACATAAATGGGTCTTGCTCTATATAAAGGCCCAAAAACAGGTATTACTACTATGGGGGGACACGGTTATTGAGTGGAAGTACAAAAGAAGACACTGCTACTATGTTAAGGCACTATTACTGCATTATGTTTATGGTAACTATAGTTATGATACTATAATTTCTGATGTACAGTATTTAATGGCACTTTATCACACTGGGGATACTGTAACATGGGCACAGTATTGGGGATGCAGCTGGGTTGTATTAATAAAGGAGCAAGGATTTCAGAAGTTTGGGTAGAAGGTGAGAATTTGGTGGAGGAGGTACTGAAAAAGTGAGGAGCCAAATATGTCTAGGTAGCAAAATCTGCAGAGATGACTCCTATTCAGTAGAAGTTATCATCATGAACCTGGCTAGTAGGAGACGAAAGGGAAAGTGAACTCCAGCCAGAAAATACATCTGCTGGGAGTCACTGGATTTAGCTGTAATCATTTATATGGTTTTCAGAGCGCCTGTGTAGACCTGGTAACTACCACTATGTGGTCATGGTGTGGCGGTGTTATTTGTCCCTTATTTAGTGGGATTTAATAGTAACTATATGACTATATCACTTAGAGGTATACTATCATACATAGATTTATTTTTATGACAGTATAATTGGGGGCAACTCTTCTATGGAAACAAGTTCCAGGGCTAAATAACTAATTTTCATAGTAAAGACAGGGACCTTCTACTGCTGAGCCGGTGTGTTTGCCCACCTAGGCTGCATTGACATGAATCCTTCTTCGCCTTTTCCCCTCCATGGCTTTTGGGGACACAGAGCACCCTTTTGACTGGGGAGGCGCCCTAACTGTTCTCTTGTGATTGTTCTGTTTCAGATGGAGGCAGCAAAGATTGAAACTTTGCAACTTGGCGAAAATTGGTTGCTACAAACAAAGAAATGTGACAAAGAAAAGCACACCACATTATATGCAACTTTGATATTGTGCATATTTTTCTTGTTGGTTGTTTAGCTTAAACCTCCACATAATGATTACAGCCAACTATTTTTTTACATTGTTCAACTTTAAGCAAAAATCTTTTTTATTTTTTGTGTGAGGCTTTTCATTTCAATTATATTTAACTTCATTATACAGACTAGAAGCTGTGATTGCTGGTACAATACTATGCAATAATAAGGCTATGATAACACAAAAAATGTTTTTAATGAAAAAAATTATGTCATTGATCTGCAACAGAGACCTGAGGTGATACTCTCAGACCTCTGCAATGGATTTAGATTTTGTATGTGGCAGATTTGTAGGCATCGATTAGCCCCATTGAATGGATCAAACACCCCCTGTCTGTCTATCTGACACCGTTTCCAACACGTGTGTTTTTTTTTTTTTTTTTTTTAAGGCACAAACTTTATATCTGGGAGTGAACAAATCTGTACTGTAGTTCATAGTATGAACTATGGAGTGGGGTACCATTGACATGTAACGAGTCAAAGATTCCCGGAGGAATGCATGAAGATATTGTCCAGATTGCATGCAGTGCCAAAATTACATTACATTCCTCTAGCATGGTCTAAGAGGCGACAGATGCCTTAAGCAGACTTGTGGACCTTTGTTAGGTTCCAGGTAATCCATATACACCCCACAATCATGGTGCCGGGAGTGCTGATGGGCTGACAGAGGGAGTCCCCCATCTATCTCAAATACCTTATTGCTTTTAAATTGCAATTGACGGTGGCGTCTATTTGATACTGGTTGTTACCTTAGGAGCCTGGCTGTCATGGCTGCTCCTCCATGCCTGCAGGTGTCTTTGGCTGTGCCCACATACAGCAAGATGCTGGCGATAGCTTGGCTACTTTTCTTTCTTCTAGACTGGGGTTATATGTCTGTCCCTCCAATGTTACTCTACTGCTCAATCTATAGATACTGAGTCAAATGTATGACACACAGTCAGCTTTGTGCATGAACCCTGTTAATTAGGACAGCACCCGTCGGGTGTTACCTTGGCAACCCCACGACCAAGCATGGAGTTGCGTCTACGCCAGATATGAAGATCAGTCGGAAGAGTAAAACTGGAGGAACACCTTAAGCATGTTGAACAGGGGAAGGAATACATCAAGAAGACTAATTTATGCTGATTGACTAGAAGGGTACAGGCAGGGGAAGCGACTTTAGAGAGATTCAGACAAAGCGATGGAGCATCAAGATGCACAACTCATTGACCACAAGCCTTCGAGAGAATAGTGCAGAAATGTACTTTTGCAGTTTATCTGCATTTGTGTATATCTGGATGTTGCTAAGTGAGTGCACAGATTTGAAAGTCTAGATGGCCTGTGCTTGGTTATCTGCAGAAATGTGCCTGAGCCTTGGTGTGAGGATGAGTTTACAATTAGGAGTTGGAGAGGGCCCACACTTTCCAAACAGCTATAGCCAATAATAACCTTATAGGGACATGTTTGAAAACTGTCTAGGGGTAAGACTTTCATTGTTGCCCATAGCAACCAATTAAAGCCAATACTCTGAAAAACTGAAATGGGAGCTGTGATTAGTTGCTATCGACCCTGATTGGTTGCTGTGGGCAGCAAAATAAATCTTAGACCTAGACATTTTTCATACATAAGGCCCTTAGTTTGCTCCAAGATACACCCAAATATTAAAAGAGGTTAATACAACTCTCCTGACACTCATTAGATCTATATGATGATAGTAAAACTCACTTATAACAATAATTCTTATTTATATGGCACCAAAGTATTTCACATTACTTTACAATGTAGAGGGTCTAAGTACTGACACAAAACAAAAAAGAACACGAACATAGTAAGGAAGATAATAACAAAGCATCATATGTCCTAGGGGGAGAAAAACTTGGAGAATTGCTTGTTGAGAAAGATCTGGGCGTTCTTGTAGGTCATAGACTACAGAACAGCATGCAATGTCAATCAGCTGCCTCTAAGGCAAGTAAGATATTGGCGTGTATTAAAAGAGGCATGGACGCGTGGGACAAGAATGTAATTCTACCACTGTACAAAGCATTGGTGCGACCTCACTTAGAATATGCTGTTCAGTTCTGGGCCCCAGTTTATAGAAGAGATGTAATGGAGCTAGGAGAGTACAAAGACGAGCACCAAACTTATAAGGGGAATGGAGCATCTTAGTTATGAGGAGAGGTTTTTAAAATTGAACTTATTTAGTCTTGAGGAAAGACGGCTTCCGGGGGACATGATTAATTTATATAAATATATAAATCGTCCCTACAAAAAGATGGGGAAAATATTATTTCATGTAAAGCCCCCTCAAGAGAACAATGGAGGACATTCCTTTCGACTAGAGAAAAAAGGATTCAATCTCCAGAGGAAGAACTGTGAATCTGTGGAATAGCCTGCCTGAGGAGCTGGTCACAGCAGGAACTGTAGAGAGTTTCAAGAAAGGCTTAGATACCTACCTGGAACTAAAGAATATTAATGCGTATGTAGCTATGTAAAATTCTGGATCCAGTCTGGTGGAGGCTCTGGGGTCAGAGATGGGGTCTCCACTGGAGCAGATTGGTTCATGCCTTGTGGGTTTCAGGGCATTCACCAGTGGTGAGGCTGGGCTTAATGTCCTTGTCTCTCTCCCTTCACCCACATATTCCCCACCCTTGGTTGAACTTGACGGACACGTGTCTTTTTTCAACCGTTCTAACTATGTAACTACGTAAGTCAAACAAGAGGCATGAAGGCCCTGCTCACAAGAGCTTACAATCTATGTGGGAATAGGAGGGAGAAAAAGTGAGAAGTGCTTGGTTTACACAATGGTCCAGCGATGTTTTATAAGTATGGGGTAGTCTACATAAAAGTGGTTGAAGCTGCCATCCAGTTAGTACATCTATCCTATATACAGATAAGTGTGTGGACTGTCAGGTATGTGTATGACTGAACGCATGTGCGAAGGCTACCAGTGTCTGCTTCTCGAGTTATGGTATTTAACTGGTTCAGCTATGTTCAGGGTAGTTAATGGCATTGCACTATAGTATGTGACAGCCAGGTTGGGGCAGGAGACGGAGGAGAATGGGGACAGCAGAATGTCTATGAGTTGCTGAGTGTTTATGGTGCAGAGATTTTTGTATGTGTGACGGGGAGGTATGTCAGGAGAAGGTTGAGAATTGGTGATAGCAAATAAGATAAGGTTGTGAATGATCAGAGAGCATAAAAGGAGAGTTAGTAAAATTAGAAATTTAGCAGAATTGGTCAAGTTTCCATCCTTGTGCATAGAGGAGTCTGTAAATTGCAAGAGGCCAAGGCAAGAGGTTAGTGAAAGAAACTAAGGCAGAAAGAGATATGAGGTTGTCAATGGAGATGTTGAAATCCCCCATGATGAGACCAGGTATTTCGGGAGAGAGGAAGTGAGTTAGCCATGCAGCAAAATGATCAAAAAACAAATGGGGTGAACCGGGGGTGGGGTTCTGTATAAAACTGTCACTATGTTGGGACTAAAGTATGGTACAAGCGCCCTGGTTAGATCCAAATAAGGGATCCTGGAAGTCATGAGCTCCTATAACCACCCTCCTCTGGCACCCTCCTTCACAGGGACAACTGGACCTTGATGATGCAGTTTCTGGCCGACATCCATATGGATAATAAAAATAATAATCTTTATTTGAATAGCGCTATCTTATTGAACACCACTTCACAATGCAGGAGTGGCTGTTTCTCTGGATGATTTACAAAGTTACATAAAAGATAAGGTTGCAAAGAAAACATCAATTAATTTCAACCTTTGCTCCTTCTTTGTTGATCCAGAAAATGACAAAAACACCCATGAAGCACAGAGAAAAAATTCCTTCCTGACTCCAAGTCTAGTAATCCTAAATCCCTGGATTAATTTCCCATTTTGAGAATCTACTGTCCGTAACCTGTATTAGTATGTTTTTCAAGAAAGTCACCAAGGCTTGAGCTTGTTCAATAAATCAACCAACACAACATCTTGTAGCAGAGAGATTCGTAGCCTCAATGCTCTTACAGTAAAGAATCCCTGTCTATGATGATGGTGAAATCTTTTTTCCTCTGTACCTAGAGGATGCCCCCTTTTTATGTTTACAACCATAGATTTAAACAAATCATGCAAAAGATCTTGTACATGGTAATTAAACTACCCCATAGCCATTTTTTTCTAAACTTAATAACCCCACATTTGATAACCTGTCTTGATTCTGCAATCACCCTATTCCCTTTGGTTGACTTCCTTTCAGAACTCTAGTTCAGTTTTGTTCTTTTTTACACAGATGCCCAAAATTGTTCTCTTCAATGGGAGTTTCAAGTACAGCTGAGTTAGTGTCCTATTGATATGAATAGCGAGAGCTCATGCTTGGTCACTTCTATGTACTGTACAGCTGTGGTACAAGGAGAGAGGTTGAGGGGCACTGAGAGGCGGGACCCACACCTGTAAAACATTTTTAGATATATCTCAATGATATACCAAAAATGTCTGAGATAAGTAGTTAAGGTTATGAGTTGGAAGGGACCCACACTTTTCAAATAGCTAGAGTTAAAAATAATTTTAATATGCTCCTGCAAGTTACCCTCAAACCTTGAAAGGGATTATTACAACTCTCCTGGCCCTCATCAGACTATACCATAGAATAACTCTCTTTGGACTAAAGTATGGTTAGATCCAAATCAGGGATCCTGGAAGTCAGCAGCTCCTATAATGGCACCCTCCCTCATGGAATCAAAGTCATTCTTGACCCATTAAAGGGTTAAAAAACTTAATATCATCTGCAGCTATTAAAAATGTCTACTTTGTAAGCCATCTACAAGGTCATTAATAAATATATTAAAAAGGAGAGAGCCCAGTACTGATGCCTGTGGTACCCCACTAGTACCTATGACCCAATTGGACTATGTTCCATTATTAACCACCCTATATTTTTTAACATATGAGGCCATGCCTCTAATCACTCTCAAGCACACCCATATCATCATATCGCCTATGGTGGGACTCCCTGTTGCCATCTTGTAGGCAACCTGCAGCCTACAAGACTGAATGGAGGGGCCATGGCTCCACCATGGTTTTTAACTGTTCAGGGATCCTGAGAACACACCAACAGTTAAATAATTACTGCCACCCCAGAGGTACAGGGCATATGTTCTGGGTTCTTGGGACATACACTTACCACCTGGGTCTACAATGCTTGTTGGGTCACCGGTCAAATGGCTACTGGTTCCTGATGAAGAGGTATGGTTTGCCATAGAAGCTTACTAACTGGCTTAGTGTCTTGTATAGAGGGGGTGAGAGTTTCTTTCTGGTTGAGAGTTGCTTTGAATGTCTTTTTAGAGGTTTGTTCTGGTGGTGGGAAAGGGGTTTGTTGAGGCCATTTCTATATGAATTTGCCTTGATTTCTTTATTTGGAAATGAGATTGTAGATCTTTGTCAGGGGTTCCAATCGAACTACCGTATCACTGGGACAGGCTTTGAAGACAGTTGCATACACAAATTATGTTGCGGTCTTCAAAAGGAAAGGCGGAGGTGGTGATATCAGAAATGGAACATTACTCAGATGAGTCTTGTTCCAGAGTAAATCATAACCATGAAATGTTACGGAAGACTTGACTCTCCAGGCCATTAATGGCATTCTTTTAAAAACCAAAATGCTTCTGTAAAGGTTTAAACCTGTTTTCAACCAGCACTTCAGCTACCCCCAAACTATTTTTCTATTTTTTACATGGTCATATCTTACCACAGTTAATATGTGCATAACCACACCCATTAATAATGCACAATTCAGACAGCTTCACCTCCTTCAGGTATTATAGTCCTACAGATCCATATAATGGTGCATGGGCTGTACCACATGTACACAACACAACCTTGTAGACACTCTCTGTGTCACTGTTTAGGATCTCCAAGACCCACCTTATTCTATGCAGTAATCAATAGATATAGGGTTAAACACTCCACATAATATAGTATGCATTGCATTCTGCCACACTTTTTCTCTCTAGTTTGATCACAGAATCAAAGACATTCAGAGGTAATGTAGGAGCCAGTAAATTTGTATGGATTCTGTGACCTGGATTCGTTTGACATGGATCCCAAGTATAGTCATATGCATAAGGCTGGATCCACACTACCCAATTTAACAGGGATTTCGCTGCGTTTTTGTTTCATACAAAACTAACAATGGTGTTGGATAACATACTTTTCCACTTTTCCAGATCCATTTCTGGTTTTGGCTTAAACACACAAAAAGGCTACAATAAAGTCACATACAGGCTACAAGACACATATAGGCTACAATAAAGTCCAAGTAGGCTACACTAAAGTTTTCTGGCAAACTGTGCCATGTGAACAGTGCTTTGCCCAGAATAAGAAGTTGATGTTAAAAAGAGAAAAGGTATAAATAAGAAGGCCACAACATCGATAGCAAAAACCTGCCAAAACTGCACTGTGTAATTAAAACCACAGAAAAGTAGGCTACAATAAAGTCTGCTTCTATCTGATATATATGTGTTGCATTTCATCCTCTTGGTCGTACAATCATGGGCCTGCAACATATCTGTATGGTAATTAAACAACTCATTAATGAAGGGCTTAAAAATGTAATGCTTAATACAAGTAGTGATAGGGGAATTAACACTACAGCATAATAGCTCTTGAGCAGATGTTTGTAAAAATATCACTTAGGTTGTGTTTCCATGCAGGTTTATCATGCAGGTTTTCCAGCCAATGTGTGAACAAGCCTTGTGTATTTGGAAACCAAAGATATTTTCATACAGTTCTGTGGGGGATGTATGGCAAAACTGTGTCCCTTTGGTTTATAAACTTTGGGCCATATGTATACTAAACTGTCTAGATGTAAGACTTTCTTTGTTCCACATAATAACTAATCACAGCTCCTCTTTTATTTCATATAGGGTTTTGAAAAAAAATTATGGGAAACTGTGATTGGTTGCAACAAAGAAAGGCTGGGGCCACACAGCATAGGACGAAAACAGTCGGAAAGCCAATGCCATTTTGTCCAATGCTGGGTCACGGTTTTTGTCACTGTTTTGTGCAAAAAATGAGGTCAGTTTTCATTTTTTTCCCATTGGCCCATACAATTGAATGTACAGGGAACCAACGGAAAACCACAAAACTCTGGTGGAATTTGCAACAACACGGGTTTTTCATTGCTGTCTATGCGCATATTGTACCGTCGGATTCAAAATACTGAAACCGCCAAAAATTCAACGGTATTTTTGTGCTGTGTAGAGGTAGCCAAAGTCTGAGGCCTAGACAGTTTCCATGCGTGTCCTCCTTTATCTTTTCAAGGTCCTGAAAAGCATAAACAATTCACAAGGATTCCTGTACATAGGTTAACGTTTCTCCATCTTAATTCAATGCATTAAAACAAGCATTGGGTTTTTGACAAATACCGCTGGCATGTTTTGAATCATCGGCTTCTTGCAGTGTAACTACCCATTTTACCAATCGATCTTTAAAGATTGATGGGTAACATGGGTAGGGATCAAGATCTGTAAGGTTCGAAAAGCGTCAGCATTATTTGCAAAGAGCCCATTGGTTGTTTTAATGCATTGAATAAAGCTGAAGACATATTAACCTAGGTGCTTGAATTCTTGTGAATTGTTTATGGAGACACTGTGAGCACCTTTATCTTTTATCATTGTTTGAGACTGAAAAGCATTGCAGTATTTGCATTGCAAAAAAAATTGTCTTATCTTTTGCAGGTTGATTTGAAATGCGTCTGTGTCATTTGCAAAGAACACATTGGTTGTTTTAATGCACTGAATAAAGGTGACGACATCTAAATCTATGTGCTGGACTACTTGTGAATTGTTTATCGAGACATAAAGGTAAGTTGAAAAAACGCTCACCAGAAAGTCCCGGTTAATGAGGTCCGCACACTCCTTCTCTTGCACAATGTCCACGGTATGAGCAACCGGCTGTTGAAGCTCCAAACGATATATGCAAATGAATTTGAAAGTTCCCAGCACTCATGCAAGGAGGAATCCAACGTAATGTAGATTAAAACGCATCTTTTAATGGAGATAGTTTAAAAAAATAGTTTAAAAGACAACTGCATTGTTCACGCGTTTCGAGCCTCGAAACTCGTGAACAATGCAGTTGCTTTTAAACAATGTTTTTTAAACCATTTCTGGTTTTGGCTTAAACACACAAAAAGGCTACAATAAAGTCACATACAGGCTACAAGACACATATAGGCTACAATAAAGTCCAAGTAGGCTACACTAAAGTCTTCTGGCAAACTGTGCCATGTGAACAGTGCTTTGCCCAGAATAAGAAGTTGATGTTAAAAAGAGAAAAGGTATAAATAAGAAGGCCACAAAATCGATAGCAAAAACCTGCCAAAACTGCACTGTGTAATTAAAACCACAGAAAAGTAGGCTACAATAAATTTGTTTTCAAAGAAAAATTTATTGTTGCATTTTTTCCTCTTGGTCGTACAAAATGGGCCCCCGGCATTCTGTTGGACTTTAAAAACTCATTAATAAAGGTTAAAAAATTGTAATGCTTAATACAAGTATTAGGGGAATTAACACAAAACAGCTAAAAAACTTTTGAGCAGATGTTTGTAAAAATATCACTTAGGTTGTTTTTTCCATGCGGTTTTCTGCAGGTTTTTCCACCAATGTGGACAAGCCTTGTGTTTTTTGAAACCAAAGTTTTTATCATTTTATGGGGGGGGTTGGCAAAAGTGCCCCTTTGGTTTATAAATTTGGGCCATTGTATACAAAACTGTCTAGAGTAAGACTTTCTTTGTTCCACATAAAAAACTATCACAGCCCTCTTTTTTTTTATTTTGGGGTTTTGAAAAAAAAATTTTGGAAACTGTGATTGGTTGCAACAAAAAAAGGCGGGGGCCCACACAGCATAGGAGGGAAAAACGGGGAAAGGGGCCAAGGGGCATTTTGTCCAATGCGGGTCACGGTTTTTGTCATGTTTTGTGAAAAAAAAAATGCGGTCATTTTTCCCTTTTTTTTCCCCCATTGGCCCATAAAATTAATGTACAGGGAAAAAGGGAAAAAACCACAAAAACCTGGGGGAATTTAAAACAAAACGGTTTTTGTTGTGTCTATGCGCTTTTTGTACCGTCGGATTCAAAAATACTGAAACCCCCAAAAATTAAAAGGGTATTTTTGTGCTGTGAAGGGGTTTAGCCAAAGTCTGAGGCCTAGACTTTTCCCAATGGTGTCCTCTTTATTTTTTTCAAGGCCCTGAAAAGCATAAACAATTCAAAGGTTTTTTCTTTTCATAGGTTAAGTTTCCCCATCAATTAAATGCATTAAAACAAGTTTGGGGTTTTTGAAAAATACCGCTGGCATGTTTTGATCGGGGGTTTTTGCGTGTAACTACCCATGTTACCCATCAATCTTTAAAAATCGATGGAAAATGGGTAGGGTCAGATCTGTAAGGTTCGAAAAAACGTCGCATTATTTGCAAAAAGCCCCTTGGTTGTTTTAAGCATTGATAAGCTGAAGAAAAATTAACCTAGGTCTTAATTCTTGGAAAATGTTTATGGAGACACTGTGAGCCTTTTTTTTTTTTATCATTTTTTGAACTGAAAAGCATTGCATATTTGCATGAAAAAAAAAATTGTCTTATCTTTTGCGGGTTGTTTTGAAAGCTCTGTGTCTTTGCAAAAAAAACCCCTTTGGGTTTTGTTTTAATGCATAAAATAAAGGTGACGACATCTAAACTTGTCTACTATTTTTGGAAATTGTTTATCGAAAAAAAGGTAAGTTGAAAAAACGCTCACCAGAAAGTCCCGAGACTAATGAGGTCCACACCCCCCTTCTCATGCACGGTGTCCACGGGATGAGTAACCGGCTGTCGTAGCTCTAAACGACATATACAAATGAATTTGAAAGTTCACAGCACTACATTATGTTGGATTCCTCCTTGCATGAGTGCTGGGAACTTTCAAATTAATTTGTATAATTGTTTATTGAGACACTGTGAGCACCTTTATCTTTTATCATTGTTTGGCTGAAAAGCATAGCCTGTGACACTATTTGCAATGCAAAAAAATTACTTTATTTTTTGCAGGATGGTTCAAAATGCATTAGCTTGTTGGAAAGAGCCCATTGGTTGTCTTAATGCATTGAATAAAGCTGAGGAAATCTAAATCTATGTGCTGGGATTCTTGTGGATTGTTTATCGAGACACCGTGAGCACCTTTATCTTTTATCATTGTTTGAGACTGAAAAGCATAGCCTGTGACACTATTTGTATTGTAAAGAAATTGACCTTATTTTTTGCAAGATGGTTGGAAAATTCATCAGCGTTATCTGCAAAGAGTCCATTGCTTGTTTTTTTTAAAGAATAAAATAACATTTTTTAAAACTAGTGTGGGTCTTTGTGTTTTTTGGGATAAGAAAAGTGAACTTTAATCTTTTATTGTTGTTTCAGACTGAAAAGCATAGCCCGTGACGCAATTTGCATTGCAAAGAAAGTTGACCTTATTTCTTGCAACCGAAGTCAATAGGCAAACACATCTTAATTATGAGCAGAACCTTAATACTCTGGACCGATTTAATAATTGACCAAAGCTGCAATTTAACATGTTTTCATATGTCAATATTTATTTTGTGACAGGGGCACATGAAGTCAATTTATTTAGGGTATGTGGAAAATATGTAACCCGAGCATTAAAGGGGTTTTTTTCTAGAAGTAAAATTGAAGTTTGGGAAAATTGCAAAATTTAAATTTAAAAAATATTTTTACCATTCCCTTATTATTAAAAATTCTGCACCCTTTTTTTTTTTCGTTGCTTTTCCTTTTGGACCCCCCTGTTTTTCAAACTCCCGGGATCGACAAAAAAGGGGTGAAAAGCTCCTCAGTTTTTGATCAGACATGCTCAGGCAACAACCGCCCCCCTCTCAGGCAGTAATTTAGTGTTCAAACCCCAGGGGCTGTTATTTATTCCCTTTATCCGTACTTTATTTAAATTTGTCAAACAGGGGCAAATAAAAAAAAAAAAAGAAAAAAAAACAAGTATTTTTACATATAAAGAGAAAAAAAAAAAAAACAGTTTGGTTCCCGCGCCCAATTTTTAACCTAGGAACCCCTTTGCTGAGAAACAAAAGCTTTTTCCCCCTGAGCTTTCAAATTGGGAGCTACTCACAAGCCCTATTTCACAAAAGACCTTTCCCTTTGAATACAGAGAGGAAAGGCTGGGGATGTCATTTCCCGCTGGGTCAAATGATACACCCAAATTTAAACACGCCCCCAATTTGAGCACACAGAGTGAAGAGCTGGGTTTAAGGGGGGTATGAAATGTTTTGGCAAAACTCCTTTAATAGGGGGCCCAAATTTTTGGGGGTGGGGGCATAAGGAAATTATAAGGCATCTGTATCTTGCACAAACTGCATAAGGCTAGGTTGACATCTGTGTCAAAGGTTCTGTTTTTAGCCTACATCGCAGAGTCCATAGAAAAATTATGTAAAACTATTTTTTCTTGTTAAAATGACCAACAGAAGTATTGGAATCCTATGGACCACATTGTAGGGCAGTGTTTTGCCAAATATTTGGATCCCGCACCGTCTTTATGGAGCTCCCAAAAGGAACCCCGAACCAAGTTTCCCCAGCCTTTCTTTTTTTCTTGTTTCCCTTTTTTAAGGTTTTGAAATTTAAAAGGGGGTTTTTCTTTAAAAAGTGAGTTCATTACCTGGAAACTGCTCGTAGAAATTAAAAAACACAGCACACTGAGTCATGGGGGAAAAGGGGAAAAGGGGGCTGAGTAAGAGACCAGGGCAGGGATCCCCCTTTTAAAAGTGTACTAAAATAATTACATTTTGAACCCGTGGTTTTTCTATAAAAAGACCGAATCTTTCCCAAGCCCCTTGCAAGCTCCTTAAATGTTCCCTTCATCAGTAAAAGTGCAAACACCAACCCGGGCCAGCCCAGCCCCTGTCAGTCCTCTGGTCAGGGTCTAATGAAAAACTTTAAGGAAACAAAAGGGTTTAAATAAAGAAAGTGTAGCTCTCAAAAGGCTTCATTTTTTTGAAAATCACAAATATTTAGAAAAGTGTTTTAAATTAGCCATTTTGGGGGGATCCCACGCCCAACTTACATCATGGAAAAAACCCCTTTAAGGTATTTATTAAGAACATTTTTCATTACTCTCAATGAGTGTTACTACTTATTCTATTTTGTGCTGTTTGCTATTGCTTTGCTAACATACTGTATATTTTCTGCAGTTAAAAGGTCTATAAAGTCAGCCATGAGGAAATCTCAATTGCTCCCATCTGTGAAGGTATAACATGATTTAACGAGATCCAGCTCTACTACCTCTTTAATTTTCAGACTTAAAATTCTCAATTTTTAATGTTTATGGGGGTTTAAACGTGGGGATGACTTTGTTAATAGCTGTAAATTGAAAAAACACTGAATTGATAAAAATTGGGTTCCCTCTTTTTTTTAAGGAAAAACCAATAATAAAAAACGGAGTCCCTTGTTTTTGGAAAGTCGGGGTTTTCCCATATGAATATCTCATGTGAGGTAAATGGTTTTTGCCCCAAGTAGAAAGGTAATAGTGTAGTAAAATTTTCCCCCTATTTTGGAAACATATGGCCATTTGTGCGTGCAATGTGTGCAGGAAACATGGTTTTTTTTGAAGTTTGGGCATTTTTGAAATCGGTACAGCCGGGAAATGTAGGTAAAGGGGCCAGTTTTATAAATATTCTCTACTATATCAAAGAAGCTCAGCATTGGCTTTATAAATTGCTGAAAAAGAAGTCTAATTTATCACAAAAACCTTACTGTATCTGTGCCTTGTTTTTATGATAATCATAAATGAGTATGCCACTATCCAAATATCTAGATATTAAAGAAAAAACCTTTTGGGCTTTAGTTTTTCCCCCCCCTGGCTGGGGAAAAGCTAAAGCAAATGCCCGGGCCCTGCTTTTTTTCCAGCGCTGTGTCCCTTATTCTGTAAGATGCTGTAGTTTTTCGTGTTTTTAAATGCCCCAAACCCTGAGTTTTCAGCCAAAGAGTCATTCAAATTAGGGGTCCTTCAGAGAGTAATTTTTTTTAAAACCCCCCGGGCCAATCGGGGGCTAGCCCCGCCCACCTCAATAAATAAAACCTATTATTTTGAATGGGCAAAAACAGGTGAATCCCTTTTCTTTGGGCGGAGCAAACCCTTTTGGGTTTGGGGGGACCCCCCCCCCAAAACCCCCAACCCCCTACTCATGAAAAAGATTTGAGGGTAAATCCTGAAACTACCGCATCTTACAGAAAAAAAGGGGACACATTGCTGGGGAAGAGCTGTCTTTTCACTAGCTTGGCTGCCCTTTCACCCCAAGGGGGGCAAAATCTATGTGACTGGTTCCCTTTAATCCCAGGGCCCCTGCATCCTTTTTAAATTTGTACATCTTCCCCTTTAAAAAAACCGGTTTTTGGGGAAGTGGGGGCCAAATTTTTTGTGAAACAGACTTTAAAGATATCCCCCCAATTAAAGAATTGTAGTTTGGGGTTTTTCTTTGACTGGAGGAAAGATTCGGTCTTTTGTCCCAGCTCTGTATTCAAGGTTTTTTTTTCCCAAAGTTAATATTTTCTTTCTTGTCAGCTTAATGCTCTCATAAGAAAAAAAAAAAAAAACTTATCCTCACCCCTCCTCACACTTCAGATCCACATTTGCACCCCCCCAAACTCTCCCCCGGGTTTTTTCTGTTTTCTTCTTTTCGTAATCTGAATGCAACGTCTCTGCTGTAACCGCTGATTGGCTGCAGCGGTCGTGTGTCTTTGGCTGCCCATCACCTTTTTGGGTTTTTACGTCTAAACGGTGGGGACCACTGCAGTTTAGAAAGGGAAATGAAAGCAGTGATGCCTTCTTGGACCCGGGACTAAAAGGGAAACCCGGAAAGACCGGGGGGGAGGGGAAAACCAATGCACCCGTTTTTATCTGGGGAAAAGGTGAGGTATAATTTTTCCTTTTTTAATGGGAAATAGCATATACTAAAAAAAACTAAATGGGTAACCGGACAACCTGTTTAAATATCCTGACCAAGGCAGAGAGGCTTGTTGCTGCCCTGCTTAGCACTAGTTACGTGTCTGACCTGGTCTTTGGATGAGGAATGAGCTAATGGACATACTCAAGGTAACAAACTCTTTTCCCCTTTAAACCCCCCGGGGGTAGTTATATTTTTTATTTTCCTGGGGAATTTTTTTAAAACAATTTCATAGGTTTTCCCAAAGGTTCCGGAAAAAAAACATCCATTTCCCCTTCAAACCTATTTTGCTAAAAGGGGTTGTTCCCGAGGAAGGGAAAAAAACCCCCAAAGAAAGGGTTTAAGCATTTTTTAGGGAAAAAAAATTTCCCTTTCCCGGGAAAGCATTTATTAATAAATTTAAAATTTCCATGGTTTTTATGGGTAGTTTTTTTTCTGCATGGCTTTCTGAGACAGGATGGAAAAGGGAGGTTGGATTTTCCTTTTATAAAATCTTTTAGTTTTTTCTGGTTTGTTGAAGCAGGGATTTAAAAATTTTTCTTTTCACACCTCCCTGGAAACATATAAAAATTTTTCCCTTTTTAGGCTATGGGTTTTTTTCACAAAGGGGGTTTTTTGTTTTGCTTCTCATACAATAGTAGCTAACCTTTCCTTTACTATATGAATTACTATATGAAAACAACATGTTTTCAGTTTTCTTGGCGTCTTCCCAAAACAATACAAATTTTAGGGGTAAATTTAAAAAAAAACCCAGAAAAGAAAATTTTTTTCGCAAAAAAGGGACAAAAACCCAAAGGGCCTGCATCGGAAAAAAAAAGTTCTTTCTGGCCATTTTTTGTCCGATTTTAGTATAGACCTTTGCCTTTTGGGGAAAGGGGGTACCTAAAGCAGGGGAAAACAGTTTTAAAGGGGGCGTTTCCCCCCGAACAGGAAAAAATACCGGGATGCTAAGCAGGGGAAAACTTTTAAGGGGCGTTCCCACGACACAGGAAAAATTTCCCGGGCGGTTTTTTTCCGGCCCGGGGGCTTTGTCCGTTTTGCGGAACCCCCAAAACCAGATTAAGCAACCCTCTTCCGTCGGTTTTCCCGGGCGGAAAATGGTTTCTTTTCTATGGGGGCTGTTCTCCAAACCCTCGCGGAGGAAAAAGCGTCCCCCCCCCCCTGGCCGTTGGGGGCGGGCGCAAAAAACCCGGGGAAATACCGGGCTCGGGCAAAAACCGGGCCGGTATTTTTCCCATGCCCTGTGAACACCCCCAAGGGCGCATCCCCTCGGAGTGGAAAAATTTCCGGGGCCGGTTTTACCCGGCCGGGATTTGCCCCCGGTTTTTTTTTCCGGGGCCGGGGCCCCCGGCCGCGGGGGGGGGGGGGGGGGAAGGGTTTTTTCCCCCGATAATGAAAACCCGCCCCCCCCCCTTTCCCCCTTGGGGTTTTTCAAATTCCATCCAAAAAACCCAAAAAGAAGAATGAAAAATGTTCAAAAGTTTTGCCGCCGGGCCGCCGGCGGGGGAAAACCTTTAGGGGGGAACCCGGGGCAGTTTGGGGGCTTTCTGCCGGGGTTTTTCCCCTAGAGAAATTTGTGCCCCCTTTTCCCGCCCGGGTTTTTTCAAACGGTCTGAAAAACTGCAAAAACGGGTGAAAAAAACCGTCCAAAAAACCCCCAAGGGGTTTCCCCCCCGCAAAGGGTTTTTTAGGGATGGGTTTTTCAGGCGGTTTTCGGTTTTTTCCCGGCCGCCTGAAAAACCCGGCCCCAAAATTTGCACAAAATTTTTTTTCCCCACTGCCACGGGTTTTTTTCCGCAGCTTTTTTTGCCGCCCGGCGGTCCGGCGGGAAAAAAAATTTTAGATGCACAATCTTCCGTTTCCCCTTATTCCCGGGCGGGGAAATGTGCTTCTCAATGGGAGGGGGGGTGGGCTCTTTTTTCCCGCTCATCGCGGGGGAAAAGCCGCCCCCCCCAGGCAGTGGGGACCGGCTGCCCAAAATCGGACAAATAACCCGGGCCCGGGAAACCGGGCCGGTATTTGTCCACTTTCCGTGTTGGGGGCCCCCTAAAGGGGGAGTAGCCCCTGAATTTAGCACTTTATTAGGGCAGAATATGGCACAATCATTAGTGAAGGAATACGACAGTTCCAGGTATTTTCCTATTTCATTGGTTTTTTCCCCAGAGTCTAGAACTAGCACTTAAAGGATGGGGAGATTTTTGAAACCAAAAAAAAAAATGGGTTAAAAAAAATTTTTAATTAAAGGGACTTTGGGTAAGGGTTCCCTTTTTCCTTTTGGGGAATTTTTCCCGGGAAATTTTAAAACTTTCCCCCGGGGGCCCCCATTGAATTTAAAATTTATAAAATAGGGTTTAATAAAATTGTTTTCCCTTAACATTGTGTCTTTTTGGGGTTTTAAAAACAAGGGTGTCGTTTGGTTGGGGTATGGGGAAAAGGGAGGGGGAATCTGCCACCATGCTATTAAAAACTTGGCCAACAACTCTGGAAAGTTAAAATTTCCCGTTTGGAAAAAAACCCCGCTCGCCTTTTACTAAACTTTTTTTGGAAACCCCTTTCCAAAACGCTCTTAAATAAAAATGTTAATAAGCATTCAGATTTAAAGGATTTTATCATAGTCGTACAAGAACAGGAAAAAAATTTGGGGTCAAGCCCTTAAAGGTTTTTTTTTTTTTCATGGTAACATTTATAAAAACAAAACCTAATGTAACCGAAATATGAAAATCACACACAGAAATAGAGCAAGCAGGGGAAGGGGCAGACCTTTCGGATTTCCCCCTGCTGCCAAAAGGCTTTTTTCAGTTAGGAGAACTTGTTGGGAAGAAAAGAAAGGTTTCTGTTAGGGGCCCCTTTTTCGGGGTTTTTTTGCCGACGGGTTGGGGGCCGTATTTTCCCCGCCGGTTTGGGGCTTCAATCCCCGGGGCCAAAACCCCTCGGGGTCATTTACGGGAAAAACCACTGCTTCATAGAGAACAGTGGGGTTCCGTCGCTTTCCCCCCCGTCGGGGAATTCCGCCGCGGGGGGGGAAAGTGACAAAGACAATATTTACGGCGCGAAAAGCCCGTAAACAATGCTTTTTTCTAAGGGGCCCGGGGGGCCCCCCGCCCCGCCGCGCGCCGGCCCCCCCCCCCGTCCCGCCCCCAAATTTAAAGGCGGATGTGTGCGCTCAATACGGCGCACAAATCCGCCGTGAATAAGCCGTGTGAACACGGCATAATTCTAGTGGTAAACATACAAATGACACAATTATGAAGCCAGTGTAATTCACTAACCTACTAACCATGCTACCCTTGGGAAAACGATTCCAAAGGGAATACTTAAAAAAATGCCCCTTTTTTTTTGCCTATACTTGCTGCATGAATTGGGGACCCCAAATTTTTTGGGTTTTTTAAAAAAATTTAATATGGGGATCGAAAAAAACATCACAAGGCCCCTTTTTACTTTTAGTGAAAAAGGGAAATGGGCCCACCACAAATCGAAATAAAGGACCCTTTCCCCCGTAAAAGCGTCTGGCTAGTGCTTCTTAAATCTACATCCAGGGTACTATGTACTATAATGGCCATCTATACACTAAAGGATTTGGCTTTTTTAATGGGGTTTTATCGTTTCATAATTTGGTAGCAGTTTATACTGGTTGCTAAGCAGAGTTTGTGAAATGGAGGGGGTTTCTCCTCCCACGGGGAGTATCTTCTCTCTGCAGACACCCCCAAAGTTTGCATGTAGAATTCATTTTTTGGGGAGGGGGAAAGAAAAGATCCTCATTGGGAGACTAAAATCAGGGGAAGTGAAAAGCGAGTGAAACAAATAGTTATATCTACTTTTCTCACCTCTCTACATCTTTGTAACTAGAATGGGATTTGACATTCGGTTTCGGGGAGAGATGGGTGTTTTTTTTCTCTCTCAACACATGATATATCCTGCAATTATTAACTTCGACCTCTAAGTCTGCAGACAAAAAATTTTGCTTTTTCTGTTTGTGTTTTCATGGGACTGCACAAGATCTCTTCTTGCTGCAGATCTCTGATCACTGTCAGTAAACAGCGCAAACCCCGCATGAATACGTCAAAACTACCACTGCTCGCTGTACGTTAACAGCACAAACCCCGCACGCATATGTCGAAACTCCCGCCCACGCATGGAGCTGCGCGCTCCCCCTAAAACACCGGGGCCCCACAACATGTAAAAATTCCCAGCCCGGGAGCGTACCACATTTTAGGAGGGGGAACTGACGGAACAGTGTTTACAAAAAATAACATGGGATCGGGCCCTTTCACACCTTACCTGACGGATTTGTGAGCGGATTTCCTCCAAATCCGCCGTGAATAAAGGGGGGGGGCGGGGGCGGGGCCGGGGCGTGGGGGGGCGCCGCTCCCCTCCCCATAGACAATGCATTTTTTACGGCGCGTCCGCGCCGTAAATAATGTTCATGTCACTTTCTCCCCCCCGGCGGATTCGCCGAGCGGGAGGAGCGAACAGAATCCACTGTTCTCTATGAGAGCAGTGGATTACCGTAATACTCCTGACGGATTGGCGCCATACTGCAGCGCAAATCCGGCACGGAGTACGGCGCCAATCCGCGGACAAATAAGCCGTGTGAACGAGGCCATCCTGTCAAAACAAGACAGCTTTGCAAATCACATCCACTTGCAAAGTTGCTTGTTTTCACTGTCCCCTTATTCTGAACACCATTTAATATAATGAGAAAACCCCTTTAAGGGCTCTAAATTTGGTCCCTGCAAGTGATTTAAAGGGAAGAGGAGGTTATTCTCATTGCTAATAACTTCCACAATCAGCTAGTTTTTGCAGGACTTTACAGTCAGCTTACTGACATCAATGGATGTTCTTTGTTTTCAGAAAATGTTTATTGGCCTTCAAAGCCAAGATTATGGTGGACAAAGCTTTTGGCTTTAGATATCCATTAATTAATACTTGCTGATGTTTTAAGAGGGGTTGTTCTATCTAGCTGTTTTCACCCTTCATAGCCTTTTCAGGCTAATCCTTTTTTTTATAGGCTGAGAGTAATTCTATAGCAGGGACTGACGTTTCAGCTCTGATAGCTTTTATGCCTAGCTGTACCTGTTATGGGGTTGTGAAAAACAATGACTTTGTCCAAGCAGGTGGTCTGGCTATAAATGTGAGCTAGCAGAGCTATATTTGTCATGAGAGGAAGCTTCTAGTGAGAAAGAAAAACTTACACGCTGTTATCTGTGTATTTACATACAAAGATAACAGACTTGACAGCAAGACTCAAGGCTACTGAGCTCCTGTAGTAACTCTAGTAACACCAAGACACATTGTTAGCTGCTAAGTGACTCTGTTATTTTTTATGTTATTACACATAAATGTGCTTTGCAAACCTGACGGGATGGTACAAGGCTACTGCCCTGTCAGTAACTCTAATGGTTAAAGTTTTTCTCAGTAGAAAGATAAGACCCTGAGAAGCAAGCTCCATCCTGCCGATAAGACTCACCAGGGAGTGACATCACCACCCTAGCCACTGAGGGACTAGAGAGAGGTGGAACCCAGCCACAGCTAGAGCAGAGAGAGGTGGAACCTGGCGATCACCAGAGCAAAGAGAGGTGGTTAGTAAATAGAGAAGCTTGTATAAACAAGCAAGCGATAAGAACTGCTCTACCTATGAAAAAAAGCAAAATCAGAATAACAATATATTTGGTGGTAATCTTTATTAGCTTTGCCTACATGTTTAAAGCTTATCAATGTGATGGAAATACCCTTTTAAATCACAAATTCAAGTTACTTTAGGAAAACACCCTAAAACAGTCTGCATAAAACTCTGCCCCTTTTGCACCCCGGGTTTGTGGGAGACTCACAGAAAAAAACAAGAGTTGCCAAGTATGCATAAGTTGATCCTGATCTAATAGAATATTAAACAATGAGGTCTTCTAGAGCAAGCATTGCCTTTATGTAACATACTAGAGAATAATGAAAACAGACTCTTTATTCACCCTATGGAACTGCGTAATGCTTCAACTAAAAATGATTAAAAAAATGCTATCACCCCTCTAGAATCTTATTAACTGGCTTTACTCCCATATTTTGGCTGCACTGAACCTGCACATGGTACAGAATTAAAATGAACGGCATAGCGGAGTGATACATTCATTGTTATACATAAATTCTGCCTGCTCTCTTCCTGCCTTATTAGTAAATCTGGTGCCAGATCACATTTTTGTCAGTGAATCCAAAGACAAATGAACAGATGGACGGCCGATATGTAAACATGTAAACTCTGTCATGTAACATGACTGTATCCATTCTGTAGTGTTACGAATGTGAACAAGCCGAGTGATATGAAGGAGCTAATAATATACTGGAGGCTGAATACTTTGTAAAGGCAGCGATACTGAGGATACATTCTGATCCTAGCAAACATTTTGCAAAAATTTTTTCTGGTTAACGCTTTCAACTAATTCAGGAAACATTTAACTTAGTTTATAGCTGAATTTAAAGGGGTTTTGCCACAATCTCATTTCATACCTCCTGCATCCAGCTCTTCAGCTCTGTGTGCTCAGAAGGGGGTGTGAGTGATGTGACACAGCAGGATGACATCACTATGCCTTTCCTCTCTCTAGTCAAAGAAAGGTTTATGTAAATAGCTACAATGTAGCTCAGAGGGTTTGTTTTTTTCCTCACAGCACAAAGGTCCTAGGGTTTAAATCCTTGCAGGGAAACCCAAAACCTGTGGATTTTTTTTTCTCTTTATCAATGCACAGACCTCATTGAGGTTCTTTTTTTTCTTTTATTTGCACGTTTGACTAATTACTAAGGAGTACAGAGGACAGGGGTAAATGACAGCACTGGGTTTGAACACTCAGAAGCTGTCTGAGAGGAAAGGTGATATCTGAGCATGTGCGACCAGGACTGAGGAGCTCTCGTCACTGGTCGTATCCCCTGAGACGAGCTGTAAACAATGGATTCTAAAGGAGCAGCTAAAACAAAAATGGTGCAGAATTTTTAATAATGATGAATGGCGAAAATGTTTATTATTTAATTTACAAACTTCCCACGGCAATTTTAATTTGTGGCAAAACCCCTTTTTGGCAAAACCCCCTTTAACGTTACTCTGAAATGACGATACCCACTAAGTTAGATGCGCTAATAATACTGCTATCCAGTGTGTACAGCATACATCCATTCATTACCCTTATTACAAAGATCATTGTTATTAGGGTATTTAGAATTTTAAAAAAAGACGACTCAAGGGTGCCCTATTAACAATGTGTAACTATATCTAGAATCAATGTAGAGATCTATCCCATGATTTGCTCATCCTTTTACAGTATGCCAGTCTCATTTTCCTGGTATACGTGTCAGTCACAATGTTCCTGCTAATCATAGTGTAAGTCACAATTACAGTTATAGCCTATATGCAGGTCCCACAACTGTTGCAGATCCAGTGGCGTAGATGCTGTTTTAGGAGGTCTGCTGTCTGTCCTGGGTCTGCAGGGCACATACTGTAAATCCCTGGGTCAGTGGTGCCTATCAACAGCTTGTGCATGCAGTTAAAAACTTGGGTCAGAGCAGAAAGCCATCAGCTCCCTGCCCTGCCACTTCCTTTTATTATTATTATTATTATTATTATATTAAATTATTAAGCGCCTTTGATTCCAGGGCGCTGTTTTCGAGGGGGTTCTACATTACTAAGTCAAACGAGTACAGTAAAAGGGTAAGCAAGGCCCCCAAAGAGGAGAGAGGCCCTACCCGCGGGGCTTACAATCTACAAGGGGGGGGGAAAGAGACAGGAGGTGAGGGGCAGAATGTCTGTGGGGGAATGTGACAATTTTTAGTGAAGGTTAATAGGCAACCCTGAAGAAAGGGTTTTCAGGTTGCTTTTGAAGTGGTAAAAGGGGGGAAGTCTGATGTTTTGGGGGGCAGTGAGTTCCAAGTGGGGGGTTGAAAAGCACGGGGAAGTTTTGGAGAGGGTCAGTGAGGAGTGATAAGGGGAGAGCAGGGGAGAAGGGCCCTGTGAGGAGCGGAGAGTGGTGGGGGGGGAGATATTTGGAAATTAGGGCAGAGTGTAGGGAGGGGAGGTCATGGGGGACCCGAGGTCAGGTTATAGCTTGAAATGAATTCGCTGGGAAAAGGAACCCAGTGAAGGGATTGGCAGGGGGGGAGGGGGAGGGTGTAGCGAGGGGGGAGGGGGAGGTTAAGAGGGCAGCAAGTTTAAGGATGGATTGGAGGGGAGCGAGGGTGCTAGCTGGGGGGCCACGGAAGGAGTTGCGTAGTTAGGGGAGATGAAAAGGATGGCCAAAACATTTTTGTATGTTCATAGCCGAGGAATGGCGGATGCGAGAAATGTTTTTCAGGTGGAGGCGGCAGGCAAGGGTGGGTTTGGTGTGGGGTTTGAAAGATAAACAAGTCAAAGGATTCCCCCCAAGACGGGGGTTTGTGGGACCGGTGAAAAAGTGTAAAAGCCGCTGACTGTAAAGAGAGATCAGGGGAGGGGTAGATTTGGATGGTGGAAAAAGATGAGTTCTGTTTTTTTCCACATTTATTTTTTTAAAAGGGGAGACGTGAGAGAAAAAGGAGGAAATGGGGGGACAGACGGGGTCGGGACCCGGAGAGTAGAGAAGGTGAATCTGGGTGTTTTAGCCGTACCCTACAAGAGATCAGCAACAGGTGAGGACATCAATGTCCTGAGGAGGGTAGTGTGATCATTTCGTTGCATCATACTGTCTGTGTTAAAGAGGAGTCAAAGATCTTTTTTACAATATGTAATAGTAGTCACAAATTAGGGCCAAGACTCAGGAGGCTGGTGCTAAATATCTTGAGTAGGGTCTGTCTGGCTAGTGCATGTGTGGGATAGGTACCTACCTAATTTGCGGGACTGCCAGCCTAAATAGGGAGGTCTTACCTAATAGGGGGTTTACCTGCATACTATACACCTATTATATGGAGGGTTTACCTGCCTACTATGTGTGGGCACAAGAGACTGCGGCTAGAGATATAAAAAGGATCCCCTGAACTGGGTAGGGGGTATTTTAATTGTCTAGGTGGCGCAACAAGTGGAGTGTATATAGGTAGTAAAAAGATGGGAGAAAAGCAGGAAAAGCGAGTGAGAAAAATGACACAGAAGTGTTCTGGGCATTCTTTATAGGATAAAGAAGAAAAGAGAAAGTGATTTCAATTAGAGACAAGGTCACCTGTGACTGGATGTAACTGTACACTAATCACTTATATGGTGGGCAGAGCGCCTGTGTAGAGCTGTTATCTGCAACTATAGGGTCACTACATGGTGGTAACATTAGTTACAGTTTACATACAGTTTTGGTTCAGTAACTATAGCTATATTGTTTTGGCTGTGGCCTGTTGAAGGAGGCAGGGCATATTTGGGTGTGTTCACTAAAAGTTTTTGGTTAGTGGATTATTTTATAGCCTGAAAAAAGTTTGAACATAACACAACACAAGAGTCTGTATAAAAAAAAAAACAACACTGAAAAAAACTATTTAAAACAAATAATTTAATTAATGCTCCAAAAAAACTATGGGTGAATGAAACCTAACAGTGCAATGCCCCTATAATGATTGCATTTCTGATGACCCTGTAATAATACCATCCACGGTATCAAGACGCAAACAAGCAGCTTAATAGTGTCCGGGAGCTATGGTGTCAAGCGGAATTGATGCTAATGTACTTGTGAATGATGGAAAACAAGCAGCACCAATGCATTCTTCTAACAAATCTGATTGACATGTTATCAGAATACCCTGTGCAGGTTTTAAACTGGTTCACTGTTTCATGACAAAAATATGAAACTGAACATAATGGACACTTTGGGGGACGTGTACGAAAACTGTCTAGTAGTAAGACTGCCCATAGCAACCAATCGGAGCTCCCCTTTCGTTATTGCAGAGCATACTGAAATAAAAGGGGGGTTTGTTTTTGGGTTGTAAGGCAACAAAGAAAATCTTAAAAACCCTAGACAGTTTTATACAGGGGTTTCTTTGTATTCTGGGAATGGCCCAAACACTAACCATGCAAATTCCTAGGGGACGTGAGTGTAATAGGTGTATTGTGGGGGGAAAATATTTTAGAAAAACCCAAAAAATGTCAATTCTTTACATGTGGGGGAAACCCGTAAAAGGGGCGAGGCATTTGACCCCCTGAGCGGGCCCCCATTCCTCTTTTGCCACTTGCCCAAAGAAAAACCTCGCCCCCCTCCCCCCCCCCCCCCTCCCCCCCCCCCGCATCCCCAAATAAAGAACGGCCCTAGGCTTGGATAAATTTGGCCCACAGCGCCTTTTATTAACATAAAAATAAACAGTCATCATAAAAGCAAATTTTGAGTATCCAAACCCCCAAATACCCCCGAAACCCGGAAACCCAATTGGGGTGGGGGCCCTTTGGAGCCCAGATGCAAAGCCTACCGGGGCCTTGGCGAACCATCCCCCTTTTTCCACGCCCTTGCCCCCAGCCGTCAAACCCCCCCCGGCTTCGGGGAACCAGAGCCACTCAGACGGTATTTCCCCCATAACCTGCTTCCAAGGCCGAGCCCTGGGGGCCAAAAAAACCTTCCCCCCAGGCGTTCCATCCCCAAATTTTGGAGACAAGAGAGCCTTTCTCCCCCCCCAACTACTTTCACCAACCCCCCCAAAAGGACCCCCCCGCCATGCCCCTGGAAAACATTCATTCAGAACATTGCCCCTCCACACTCCAGATAGAAGACCCTTCGTGCCCTAAAAACCGCCCCAAAACCCCCCCCCCCCCTTTCCCTTAGGGGGGGGGGGGGGTGGGATCCCCTTTCACTGGTTCCTCCCTGCCAATTGGCCCGGGGGGGGCGCGATCCCTTTTTATAAGTGCGCCCCCGACGCCCGCTTGGGCTCCCCCCCCCACGTTCTCCTCACTGTCGGCGCCCCGGGTCAGAGGGGCCTCCCCTTAAAGGGGCTCCCCCCCCCCCCCCGCCCCCGGCCCCCCAGCCTTGACCCCTGAGCAGCGCTTTTCCCTCGTTCCCACTTGACCAAAGAAAAACCTCGCCTCCCCCCACCCCCCCCCCCCCCCTGCATCCCCAAATAAAGACCGGACCTAGGTTGGATAAATTTGGCCACAGCAGCCATTTTTTTAACAATACATCATAACCAGTCATCATAAAGAGAATGAGTATACCAGTACCCATTCGCCCGAAACCCAGAAACCAATTGGGGCTGAGGTCCGGGACCCCAGATGCAAAGTCTACGGGGCCGGGCAAACCCATCCCCCTTTTTCCACGCCCTTGCCCCACCCGTAAAACCCCCCGGTTCAGGGCACCAGAGCCTCTCGACGGCTATTTCCTCCATAACCTGCCCCCAAAGGCCGATGCCCTCGGACCCCAAAACCTTCGCCGGGCCTTTCCCATCACCAATTTGGAGACAAGCGAGCCTGACCCCCCCCAACACTTTCACCGACCCCAAGGCCCCCAACCCCCACAGCTAGCGACCTGACCCCTCATGACGGAAGCCCCCCACAGCCCCAAAACCTCCCCAAAACCCTTCCCCCTAACCCCAAAAAGACAAAAGTCCATGCCTCCCTTTTTAAATGGACCCCATTCTCCGCCAAAAAATCCCCACCCAAATTTCCATCCCTACCTTTGAAAAACCCCCCATTCCGGGCCCAAAAAAAGACGCCCCCCGCCTATTAATTTTTATCCTCGTTTTTTCAACCAGCCACGGACTCCGGTTCCTCCGGATAGTCTACACCAATATCCGACAAAAAATTACCATTCCCGGGTAAAACCCCAAATCTGGGTATCAAGCGCTCCCCGAATTAGCTCTCAATGGGCCCAAACCCCCAGATCGTTCCCCCCACATTAACACAACCAAGTTGGGGGCCTATCCGATGGTGAACTTTAAAAATCCCGGAAGGGCCCTGTCCCCACTGGGGCCTTCTTGCCGATCCACCGAACTACTCCCACCTCTTGGGAATTCCGAGTGAGCCCCCTAGGCGCAGACCGCTCGTTCGCTCCCCAGTAAAAAAAAGAGTGTCCATAAATCCAGGAAAATCGACGTCCTGCAATAAAGAAAAAACAAACCACCCCCATATCCCCGAGGAAACCGAGCCCCAAAACCAACCCCCCACCAAACTTAACCATACCCTCTCTCCCCCCTGCTACCCCCCGTTTTTCCCCAAATGGGTCGAATATAGTCTTATAGCGCGCCGACCCCCATCTCCCTTTTTTTTTAAACCAGTTCGGCGTCCAACCCCCACCCGCACCCTCCGTTGCAGCCCTTTTAAACGAGTGGGAGAAATGAGATGGATCCAACAACCCCCAGAAACGGCGGAAAAACGTTGTGAATTGAAAACGTGACAGAAACGGGCCGTTTTCATAAAAGGGACAGGGGCCCCGGGCACACCGACCTGCCCCTCCTATCTCCCAAAAAAAAGAACGGGGAATTTCGCCCCCCAAAAACCCCCCCAATTAATATTTTACCCCTACCAAGGGTCCTCTTTGACCTTCTAACCGCCCCACCAGGCTCCCCGGCGCAGCACATCCCCGACCTAAAACCTCCACCACCTTTTTGTGGACAGAAAAATTTCCCCCTCTTAAAGCCCCAAAAAAGGCTAGTGAAAAGGCAAGCGGAATAACACCGCTTAAAAATCTGACTTAAAAATTTCCCCTTAACACCGTCCCAAAACCTCTCCAGCAGTGAAAAACAAGGGGGCGCCCCCCATAAAACCGTGCCCGCGCCCCTGCGATAACCTTTTAAGGTTTTAAACTACCCAAAAGCCTTGGTCACGCAATATCCCCCGGGCCTTAAACCCAAAAAACGCCAATCCTGTTTAAAAGCGCAAAACCCCCTCGAGGCAGCCCAAACCCCCTGTTCGAGCGTGTCCAATAAAACTAAACAAAACTGCCACCCTATCCCCCGTCGTGCCTATGAGGGCCGCCCCGACAGCCAATGCTCCCATAATGCCATGACCGGTATGCTCCAAGTGCCCTTAGCAAGGGGACCTGAATAAACGTTGGGCGGGATCGAAAACCAAAGTCCAATCCTCTCGGGGGACTGACCCCTTCTTTTCCATCGCTCCGGACCCGCCCCGAAATCGCTCCCCCTGCGAACGAGACAAGGCGTCGGGGTAAGTCATTTTGAATAAGGAACGTCGCGCCACCACCCACGCGTTTAAACCCCAGCACGTAGCACAAAATGTCGAACAAACTGGCACTGGGGGGGAAGAGGCCCCAAAGAGTTAATGGCCGAACCACCCCATATTATCGCAATTAAAATGCACCTTTTTATTCACAAAAAGTCGCCCATACTCGACTGCCAAAAACAATGGGAAATAATTTTAAAAAAACCAAATTCTAGTCAGACCCCTCAACCCCCAAACGCAGGCCAGGCCCGGCGCACAGCCCCCTGGCAGTACGCGCCAAAACCCCGTGCCCGCCGATCAGTAAAACCCAATCTCCACATTGTCCCGCCTTTTCCAAATATAGATGTCCATTTTATTCAACCCAAAAAAATCCTACCCCAAATCCTCTTTTTTCCCCCCCCGACAAACCCCAATGAAAAAAGTGGGGGGGGGGCCTTTAACCCCCCGGCCGCCGCGCCATCCGTCCGAAAACACCCCCCCCTTGGATTTTCTGCAAGCAAAGTTCAGTGCCCAATAAAGATTGGGGATCCCCGAGCGAAACTTTTTACAGCCCAACAAACGCCCAAACCCCCACCCCAGTCCTTAACTTGACCTCCGGAATGAGCATTCCTGTACGGAATTAATGCTGATCCCTAAAGTTAAAGGTTGTCCCTCGGGGCCCTTTGTCTTGTCCGGGGGCCAAAGGGACCCCAAATACCCGCCACCCCCTGCAGATGCCAACAGGCCGCATACTCGAGGTCCGCTGGGCAATGCTAAAAAATCATCCCAAAAAATGGTGACCGATGGTAAGCAGATACATCCCGAACCACCCATTCAGGAAGGGAAATGAAAGCCTCAAGTAGAAACAGGGGGTCGAGCACCCCCTCGGTAGGGATGGTAACAAAAAACTCCCCCCCCAAATTACAGCCCAGCGCTTAACACTCTCTGGGTGAACCGGGGGAACAACCGAAAAGTGATTCTATGTCGGTTTTTGCCATAAGGCGCCCTTTCCATAAGCCCTTACCCACCAGAGCCGCATCAAATGTGTGAACCAGGAACAAAGTTTGGGCAATACCATCATTTACCCACCGGGCCCCCTTGGGAAAGGAGGTGGTTTAATCAGCCGAAATTTATTCGGCTCCCTTTTTGGGGACTATCCCAAAGGGGAGACACCAAACTGGAATTTGGAAGAGTGCTGAAAAGGCCCGCCTCCTACCAATGAACTTCCTTTAATAATTTTTCTAAAAACCACCTCGGATGGAGGTGAGCGGATTCAATTCCCTTTTCGAAAAAAGGAACCTCATGCCCCGGTGCTGGAATTTTAAAACCCAACCAAAACCCCTTCCCCGGGGTAAACGGGCCCCCTCCCCGTCCGGTATCTATTTGGTAAGGGGTTCCCTCGCGACTAGATCCCGGAGTCACTCCCCTTTCGATTCCCTTGTCCCCCCCTTTTCATTTCCCCAAACAAAACGAAGCCCCATGGGGAACGGCGCTGCAACGAGCAGGTATGCCGGAACCCAAGCCCGTCCCAATTGCATGACTTTCATTAAACGCCCGCAACCCCCTTTTGGCTTCCCCGGGGGGCCCCCCCAAAGGACCCCCGGCCCCCCCCTGCTGGCTGGAGTTGCCCGGTCCCCCCTGAAAGGGCTGACCATACGCATAGGGGGCCTCCTCTCAACCATAGCCCCCTTTTCCTTTGATCCCCTCTAAAGATGGGCCCCATGCTTTTGTGACGAAATTGTTCGTCATACCGTAGCCATGCTTGCCCCCCATAACCCCTGTGCTTCCGCTATTGAATCCAGATAGCAAAAAGCGCCGAACAATTTTCCCCGCTTTTTTTACCAATGCGCTCGCCAGAATGGCAAAACCCCGATCCCTTCTGGAATGTCTGCGGAATCAGCCCCCACCCCTCCGTTTTTCCTCTTCCCCTTTCTTACTCTCGTCCCTTTTCCCCTTTTGGTAGATTGAACTTCTCCAGGGAAGAGAGAGAAAATCTACGTTTCGTCCTGCCAGATCTCTCTTCACCTCCTTTTTAGGTGAGCGCCCAAGGGGCCCTGAAACAACTATACCTCCCCCCCAGCTCTTCATCTAATGAACCCCGCCCCCGGTTTCCCGCCCGTTGCACGGACACCCTGACTCCAGCATTCCCTCCCCTAGACCCATCCATGGTTAACTCACCCACCCCCAATGGGGAGGGCAACCCCAGGCCAGAGCCTAAAACCGACGAATCCCACGCCGATAACGGGGTCACCGGTCCCCTGGGTCCCGTCCCCTGGAAGCGTGCTAACACCTCCCTCAAGCTCAGCGCTAATTCCTGCCACTCCGCGGCACCCTCACCCATCGGTCGCCCCCCCCCCCCCCCGCCACCCCCTGCGACGGGCCCCCACGGGGAACGAAAAAGCCATAAACCAAACCACCGCTGCACGGGGGGTGTGAACCCCCGCCCCGCTGCCCGATCCCTGCGCTGTTGTACGTCCCCGTGACCCACACCCAACTCGCTGGTTTTTACTCGATCTTCGGACCAAAGAACCCCCGAACGGACCCTCGACCCCAAAATCCCTCGTAGCAGGGCCCCCCCGGTGGCCCCCAAACGCAGCAGGCCCCGCTAGCCCAGCCGCCGCCCCTGAAACCTCAAGGTCCCCCCTTTTACCACGAGGCTCCGCCCCCCCGTCGTCTCTCTCGGTCCCCTGCACCCTGGGGGCCCCCCGACCCGGGGATCGCCCTGAGAGCCCGCCCGCGCCCCACCCTGCCGTCAGGAGCCCCAGCCTGCACCATCCCAGAGCCGGAGTGATGCCTGCTGTGCTCCGCTGGGCCCGTCCGCCTGGATGGATTCCTCCCAGAGCGGACGGCGCGAGAACGCCCAGAAGGCCGCACCGTCCGCCCTGGAGGGTCCCGAGAGGGGCTCCGTCGGCGTGCCCGGACCCTGGGGGTCGCCTCAGGGCTAAGCCGCTCCGGCGGGCGCGTTCTGCGCCTGGTGAGCAGCACAGGTCCCAGGGGGTTGGCAGGCGCCGCGGCAGCCCCGGCCACCGCGGCAGTTGGTGAGGGACCCGCGCCCCCCCTTTCACCCAGAGCCCCCCGCACCTGTGCCTCCAGCCACTGAGGACCGCGCTCCCCCGCCGCGCTCCTCAGCCTCGCCAGCAATGCTTCCACGCTGTCCGCCATTCCAAAATTCAAAATAGCCGCTCACAGCTCAAAGCGCAGGGACTGCTTCACTGGTTCTCCCCTGCGCAATTGAGCCCGCGCGGCGCGAGTGCCGTTTATAAGTCGGCGCCTCCCCGCACGCCGCGCTTGGCTCCTCCCCCCACGTTCTCCTCACTGTCGGCGCGCCGGGTCATGAGGGGCCTCCCCTTAAAGGGGCTGCGCCCCCCATGTCCGGCCCCGAGCTGAAGCTGCCGTCTGGTGTCCAGGGGGTTTTGGTATCTAAGGATCCCAGTAACCCTGCCGCCACTTTATAAGGTAACAGTGTTATAAATGGATTATTATGGCTTGGGGAGTTATTACATATTTTCTATCAGGCCCAGCAGCATTGAGCTACACCACTGCATTTTAAGGCCCAAATCACATTTCCTGGCTCCGTTGCAAGTATTGGAATACCCCATTTGGGCCGCAACAGAGCAATAGGAAATGAAGGGGCACACATAGAGACTTGTTTGAAATCTGTCTAGCAGTAAGACTGCTTATAGCAACCAATCAAAGCTTTATGTGGTGCACTACCATGCTTTTGTGTCCAGCACATAAATGGGAAATTATGCAGACATAGTCTAAAGCAGGGGGCCTCAAATTTTTTAAACAGGGGGCCAGTTGACGGTCATTCAGACCATTGGAGGGCTGGAATATAGTTTTAAAAAAAAGTTTTACTTTGTGGGTCCATACGACTACGGCAATACCCAATTTATATAGTTTTTCATGTTGAAGTGCTTTTTTAAAATAAGAAAGTTTTTATTGTATAAATAAAACAATATTTATGCATCGCTGTCTTCTGATAGCCATATAGGCAGGTTATATGTCCCCAGCGGGTATATAGGTCCCCAGCAGGTATATAGATAGTTTATAGGTCCCATAGCACGTATATAGGTAGCTTATATGTTCCCCCGCACATGTATAGGTAGATTATAGCTCCCCCCTTCACATTTATAGCTGCCCCCCCCTGCACATTTATAGCTGCCCCCCTCCTGCACATTTATAGCTGCCCCCCCTGCACATTTATAGCTGCCCCCCCTGCACATTTATAGCTGCCCCCCCTGCACATTTATAGCTGCCCCCCTGCACATTTATAGCTGCCCCCTGCACATTTATAGCTGCCCCCCCTGCACATTTATAGCTGCCCCCCTGCACATTTATAGCTGCCCCCCTGCACATTTATAGCTCCCCCTGCACATTTATAGCTGCCCCCCTGCACATTTATAGCTCCCCCCTGCACATTTATAGCTGCCCCCCCTGCACATTTATAGCTGCCCCCCCAGCACATATATAGCTGCCCCCCAAGCACATTTATAGCTGCCCCCCTGCACATTTATAGCTGCCCCTCCTGCACATTTATAGCTGCCCCTCCTGCACATTTATAGCTGCCCCCCTGCACGTTTATAGCTGCCCGCCCTGCACATTTATAGCTGCCCCCCTGCACATTTATAGCTGCACCCTCCTGCACATTTATAGCTGCCCCTCCTGCACGTTTATAGCTGCCCCTCTGCACTTTTATAGCTGCCCCCCCTGCACATTTATAGCTGCCCCCCTGCACATTTATAGCGGCCCCCCTGCACATTTATAGCTGCCCCCTCCTGCACATTTATAGCTGCCCCCTCTCCTGCACATTTATAGCTGCCCCCTCCTGCACATTTATAGCTGTCCCCTTGCACATACCCTTCCATAGTATGGGGGGTGCTGTGGGCGGTGACGGGGAACGTGAGGCATCGCGAGCAGCGCAACAGCAGTGGCCAGGTTAGGTAGAGATTGCAGCAGGGTCCTTGTGGAGTGTGGCCCGCAGGCAGTAGTTTGAGGACCCCTGGTCTAAAGAGACCACAGGTGTCCTGTTGTTTCCAATGGGTCCTCCATGGTATCATGAGCATAACTCTATCATGGTATCCCAACAAATACTTGCAACAGAAAAAGGAAACGTGATGTAAATGGGGCCCAATAATGAGAACATGAGATTGATATTAAAGGGGTTGTCTCACTACACTGACTCATCTTCCCTCAGTCCTGTTTTCTAGGTATCACTTTGAATTCAGGGGCGTGTTTTCTGGCTTCTAGTAGGCTGCAGTAGAAGCCAGGTCTGTAGCTATAGCAACCAGTGCTGGCAGCCTATCAAAAGAGATCAAACAGGTCTGTAGCCAGGGGCGTCGCTAGGCTGTTTTATTCGGGGCCCGAGCCCCGAATAAAACTCCCTGTGCCCCGAGTCTCCCGGGCTCCAGGCCGCTGCCGTGGACTTGGAGCACCGACTGGCCCTTCAGCTGCATGTGCGTCCGCTGGACGCACATGCAGCTGCGGGCTTCTGCGGAGCAGAGAGCGAGCGCTCCCTACCCCGCAGACAGTGTCGGACAGGCTCTGGGTCTGACACTGCGGGGCCGCCGGGTCCTCACAGCGCTGAGGACCCGCCGCGGCCCCGTGGCCTCAGCCGCAGCGTCGCGATGATGTTGATGTCATCGCGACGCTGCCTCTCTCGGGCGCACAGCGCGTCATAGGCCGTGCGGCCGAGGGAGTGCCGGAGGAGCGCGGGCTGAAGAGGACGGAGCGCGCTCGCCGGGGAGTTAAGGTGAGTATGATTGTGTTATTTTTAAAGCGTTACCTGCCTCAGTGCCCCCATATACTGCCTGTGCCCCTATAATGCCTGCCTGTGGCCCCCATATACTGCCTGTGGCCCCCATATACTGCCTGTGCCCCTATAATGCCTGCCTGTGGCCCCCATATCCCTGCCTGTGGCCCCCATATTACTGCCTGTGGCCCCCATATCCCTGCCTGTGGCCCCATATGCTGCCTGTGCACATATAATGCCTGCCTGTGGCCCCCATATCCCTGCCTGTGGACCCCATATTACTGCCTGTGGGCCCCATATACTGCCTGTGCCCCTATAATGCCTGCCTGTGGCCCCCATATCCCTGCCTGTGGCCCCCATATTAATGCCTGTGGCCCCCATATCCCTGCCTGTGGCCCCCATATACTGCCTGTGCCCCTATAATGCCTGCCTGTGGCCCCCATATCCCTGCCTGTGGCCCCCATATTACTGCCTGTGGCCCCCATATACTGCCTGTGGCCCCTATAATGCCTGCCTGTGGCCCCATATCCCTGCCTGTGGCCCCCATATCCCTGCCTGTGGCCCCCATATTACTGCCTGTGGCCCCCATATCCCTGCCTGTGGCCCCCATATTACTGCCTGTGGCCCCCATATACTGCCTGTGGCCCCCATATCCCTGCCTGTGGCCCCCATATGCTGCCTGTGCCCCTATAATGCCTGACTGTGCCCCCCATATACTGCCTGTGGCCCCCATATCCCTGCCTGTGGCCCCCATATGCTGCCTGTGCCCCTATAATGCCTGACTATGCCCCCCATATTACTGCCTGTGGCCCCCATATCCCTGCCTGTGGCCCCCATATGCTGCCTGTGGCCCCCATATACTGTCTCAGTGCCCCTATATTCTGCCTCAGTGCCCCTATATACCTTCTTGTGGCCCCTCTATACTGCCTCAGTGCCCCCATATACTGCCTGTGGCCCCATATACTGCTTCAGTGCCCCCATATACTGCCTGTGGCCCCTATATACTGCCTGTGGCCCCTATATACCTGCCTGTTGCCCCTATATACCTGCCTGTGGCCCCATATACCTGCCTTTGGCCCCATATACCTGCCTGTGGCCCCATATACTGCTTCAGTGCCCCTATATACCTAACTGAGGGGACTGCTATACCTATAATTAAGGAGTTGCTGGAAATGTGAGGATTCTAAGATATTTGTGTCCAAATCCTCAGGGACGAGTATTGGCCGGGAGCAATCAGCATGAAGGTGAGAACCGGATGGAGAAGAAAAGGGAAAGTGAACGACGCTGATCAGAAAAGACGTCTCCTGTGAGTCACTAAATGTAACTGCAGTGCAATCACTTATATGTCTGCAGAGCGTCTACATACAACTAAAAACTACCACTATATGGTCACTATATGGCAGTGGTATATGTCTTCAGAGCCTGTGTACAGCTGATAGTCACATGTGGGGTCTGGCAGGATTATTTGATCCTTATGTAGTAATAGTTTTGAGTCTTGGTTTTGTAGGAGGGTTTTAGTAACAATCACTTGTCTGGTAGATTTGCTCCATGTATCGGTGGATTATTTGGTGACTGTTTAGGGGTATTGTCATATGAAGGTGAGAAGTTCTGAAAAAGTAAATTTGTCTTTGGTGATTTTTACTGTACAGTTACTGCTGAGGAGATGGACGGGATCTGTGTGGGATGTGCAGAAAATTAGTGACAGGAACACAAGGTTTTTCTCTGTAAAAAAACATCCACAGTTCACAATGAGGCGTGAAAAATGTCGTGTGAACCCAGCCCTACCCAGAAAAACACAAAGGGCCCGAGCCCCGGATGTTTTAGGACCCTAGCAACGCCCCTGTCTGTAGCTATAGTGACCTGAGGAGCTGATGCAGACCATACAAGAGGGGATATCTAGGAATAGGTAGGACACTGTTAGTGGACACATACTGCAAAGTGACTTGTTTTTGCAAGATCTTTAACATAAAAAGCAATCCTTGTAGTGAGGCAACCCCTTTAAATCAGGAAAACAATGAGCTTTATGTATGAAAACAGTCTGGCAGTAAGATTGTCCCGCAGTAACCAATCACAGCTCAGCTTTCATTTCATATACTGCTCTGTAAAATAAAAACTGAGCTCTTATTGGTTGCTATGGGCAACAAAGACTGTCTTAGGGTATGTTCACACAGCATCTTGGATACGTTTTTGCAATACGTAAAATGTATTGCATTAAATGCATCCAAAAACGTATCCCTATAGTTTCTAGGGGTTTTCAATGTGTAAAATGGAACAAGAAGTGACATGTCAATTCTTTGAACACAGCCATTTCTATGTAATGCAAAATTGTATGTAAAATACATATTGTCTGAAGGACGTTACCTATTTTACATTGAAATCAATGTAATCACACTTAAACATTGTTAAATATACATTTTGGCTGTGTTTTTCGTAAAACGTACCCAAATACTTATTTAACAAATGTCGTGTGAAGATTCGCTTAGGGGTTGTTCACATGGTGTGTCTTGTTCCGATTTTGGATTAATGTTGGATCCAAAGATCGCATCCAAAAACACAGTTGCAATCGGATCCTAAACGGATCCAACATGTATCCAACATGCAACTGTGTGTATGGATGCATGTTGGATGCAACAGGATCGCACCCTATAGTTTTAAATAGGGTTCCTGCTGTGTCTTTTGGATGAAGCATTGACGTGACAATTCTTAGAACTGATCCGAAAGACGCAGTGTGACACGCATCGGCGATCACTCGTCTGAACACTGACGCGTGTTTCAGAGTAAAAGCAATGTAAATCACACTGTTATTTGTTAGATACATGTTTGGGTCCGTTTAGGGTCCAACAGACTGATCCAAACACGTATCTAAAAACGTATGTTCACACGGACTCAACACGCCATGTGAACAACACGCCATGTGAACAACACGCCATGACACGGCTTAACTGCAAGGCGTAATTACACCAGGTGTTCAGGAGCTGTACTCCCGCGATGCGAGGGTGGGGAGTGGGTGGGGGGACCGGCAGCCCGCCGGTCCCATAGACTGCCATTACTCACGGCGCACAAGTGCCGCGAATAAGTGACATGTCACTTATCTCCCTGTTCCTACAATACCATCTGTCACGGACGCGCCTGCGACCCGAGACAGGGGTCGCAGGGGCGTCCGTGCTGCGGCTCTCAGCGGAGCCCCGTCCCGCACGTCGGGTTCGGGGTCCGCTCTGCTCCCAGTCCCTGCCGGCACCCACTTACCCGGCCGCGCTCCTGCTCAGTCACTCACAGCCTCCCGGCGCGTGGCTCCGCCCCTAGGGCGCGCGCGGCCCGGCTGTTTGAAATTTAAAGGGGCAGTGCGCCGGTAATTTGCTATTGCCGGGCACTGCTCCTATTTAGGTCTGGCCCCTTCCTGCCGGCCCTCGCCGGATCCTTAGTGTGTCTACCTCTGGAGAAAGCGTTCCTAGTCTAGTCTTGTCTATCCGTGTACCGTACCCCTTGCCTACGTTTATCGACCACGTCTCTTGCCGCCTGCCCTGACCGTCTGCCTGTCCACGTTTACGATCCAGAGCCGCCTGTCCTGACCTTCTGCCTGTCCCCGACCACGAGCTTGCCTGACGAATCTGTACTACGTCTACCCTTGGCCGCCACCGCAGGCAAGTCCCGCCAGTGGAACGACCTGGTAGACTCCCGCCGCAGCAAGTCCATCCCGCTTTGCGGCGGGCTCTGGTGAAAACCGGACCTACTTAGATTCCGTTCCCTGGCGTGGGCTTCCACCATCGCCTGCGGTGGTCCAGCGGATCCACTACCCGTCCGTTACAGTAGGATCCGGCCATGGATCCCGCCAAGGTGTCGATGCCAAGTGTCGCCAGTATCACCACCGTTGTGGCCAAGCAGTCCAAACAGATCGCGCAGCAAGCGCAGCAGCTCGAGCAACTCTCCTCTCTGGTGCAGCAGTTCATCGCCACTCAGCAGCAGCAGTCGGCTGCAGTGGTTCCTCCCCGGGCAGTTGCTCCAGTCGGTCCCAAGCTCCGGTTATCCATGCCGACTAAGTTTGATGGGGATTCCAAGGTCTGCAGGGGCTTCATCACCCAGTGCTCCCTGCATGTGGAACTCATGGCAGGTCAGTTCCCGTCAGAAAGATCCAAGGTGGCCTTCGTGGTCAGTCTCCTCTCCGGTAAAGCCCTGGCCTGGGCAACTCCTCTGTGGGACCGAGGTGACCCAATCACGGCCGATCTAGCGACATTTCTACTAGAGTTCCGGAGTGTCTTCGAGGAACTGCTCGTGCCTCATCGCCGAAACCGCCTGTTGAACCTGCAGCAGGGAATCCCCCTTTGGACTACGCGGCAAATTCCCCACACTAGCATCGGAGTAGCCCGGAACGATGCACATTATGCCCATGTCAAAAAAGC
>JAODAL010038250.1:0-39434 GCA_025379985.1 Phyllomedusa bahiana
AGCCATTAGTTCATTGCATACGTTTTTTTTGGAGTGTTGCTCCTCATCAGTGCAGAGTAGAACACTGGCTGGCTAGGTGAGAGGTAATAGATATAACTCAAAAAGAGTAATGTTTCTCATTGGAAAGAGGCACCACGTCGCTGTGTGGAGACTTATTTGCTTTGATTGCTCCACCAAAATTTAACTATATTCTAAAAGGCTTATGGGAAAAGAACTGGGGCTCTGCAGGGTTCCTTGAAAAATCTGTATCTTGTCTTGTAGGTGAGAATACCACTGATCTAATAAATGATGAGATGTTAGTCCTTATTTTCACTAGAAATTCCTTGTGTTGTTTAAATCATGCACAATTTCAAAGACAATGATCAATGACCGCAATACAAGGGAAAGAAAGAACACATGGCTCCCTACAATGCTATACTCAATGTAAAAACACCTCCGTACAGGGTCCACTGAAGTATGTAGTTAGGGGGCTTTCTCTATGTCTACAGGAAAGAAGGTTTCACCATTTTCATAGATTCTTTACTGTAAGAGCAGTGAGACTTGGGAACTCTCTGCCACACAATGTTGTGATGGTTGAGATTCATTGTACAAGTTGTAGAAGGGCCTGGATGGCTTTCTGAAAAACAGGATACCACAAGATATGGGTACTAGATTTCTGCGAATTGGATGTTGATTCGGGGATTTATTCTGATATTTGGAGTAGTCAAGGAATTTTTCTTACAGTATGGGGCAACTGGTATCCTGTTTTTAGATCAACATGGCTTGATTTTAGGTTGGCATTGGTAGATCTGTATCTTTTCCAATCATATAAATGATATAACTATTTTTTAAATTGTAGACATAGATACATGGATAAAGTAGAGGCATCTATGGCTCCCAGAAACAATATGGCCATGGGCATGACCCCTTTAGATAACTGTGGGATCTTAGGATGATCCTTTCTGTTCTGATTATTGACACATTTAATGCTGTAGAGGTATCACCACAAGCATCAAGGTCCACATACACTACTCTCAAACAATTAGGGATATTTTTGGTTGAAATTTCAGGATGAACATAAAGGTTCTTGAATTTTTAAATGAACTTGAATTTTTAAATGCACTAAATGAGCCCATCTCTTAACTTCAGAATGCACATGTCCAACTGTTCAATGTCTCAGTACTTTTTGTACAACTTGCTAATCTCTAACAAGGAGCATAACGGCAAAATCCACAACAGGTTTTTGATCCCTGAATCATCCAATATATTCAGACGATCAATTTTAATTGGGATTTAAACAGTCCTCCTCATTATGCTGGTCACATTTTGACATAATTAGACCAAGACAACACCTTATAATTGATTATCAGTACCTCGCCATTGCGAGACTTCAAGCAGGAGGCTCTGAGACCGAAGTGGCCAAGCAGACCAAGCTGATGTAAACCGTTACAAATGATCTGACGTGACACTTAGTTGCCTCTTATCTCCCTTAAACGTGCCTGGAGTTGTGCGGTATTCATCATCCGGTTCCACAGGGCATTGATTACAATGAAGTGGTCATCAGTGTGTGATGTAGCCAAAGAACGTCCACTTCTTTACCTTTCCATGACTCTTCCAGTCTCACTGTATCTCTGATACAACCTGCTGATGACACTCTGTGATACTCTAAGCTCAGTGGCCACTTCTGTCTGAGAACATCCTGCTTGAAGCCTCGCAGTGACAAGGTACTGTTGATCAATTGTAAGGTGCTGTCTTGGTCTAATGTCTTGTATTTGTGAACGACATAATAAGGAGGACTGTTTAAATTTCGCGATTCAGGGATCCCTGCTTGAGATTTTGCCCTTTTTGTAGGGTAGCCCCAAAATTGGGGCCAAAAATCTAAAAATTTAACATGGGAAAAGTTTTTTTGGAAAATGGGTGCCCTTCAAAGGTTTTAAAAATGGTTAATTTTTTTGCACTTTAAAAAATTTTTTCAAAGAATGTTAATGTTTTCCCCCCGAAATTTTTTTCCCCCCTCCCCCCCCCCCCAAAAGTTCCTTAAAAGGGGTATATGGGAAATTCCCCAAAACAAATGGGTTTTTTTTTAAAACCCCAAAAAAAATGGGTCCAATTTTTTTTGGGAATATTCAAACCCTCCTTATTTTCCTTAAATTTTAAAATAATTTTAAAAAGGAAAAATTAAAAAAGAAACAAATCCCCCTTCCCAGCCTTTTAAAGGAGGCCCCTTTTTTTTAGAATGGGAAACCCGGGAAAAATTAAAATTTTTGCCGTGCAAATTTCCCCACTTTTTCCTTGGGGTTTTATTAAATTTCTTCCTCTGGCCCTTTTTTTGCTTTTTGGTTTGGGGCATCTTTTGAGGAAAGGCCCTTTTGACCCTTTTTAGATTTTTGTTAATTTTTCTTTCCATACAATGTGAAACAGGGTACCCAAGGCTCAGGGCACAATATCGAAACACCCCTGGGTTTCCTTTTGGAGGAACAATGGTTTTTACGGGGTACTGGGATCCAAAAAAGGTGTTCCCTTCATTTAAAGGTAAAAAAAATAAAAAGGGCGGAAGGATTTTTTTTTTCCAATTTAAAAAAACAAACAAAACCTTGTTTGGTAATTTTTCACCCCTTTTAAAGATCACCCCCTTTTCGCAAAATAAAGGGGGGAAACCCTTTTGCCTTCAAAGGAAAATGCTTCAAATTTTGTGGGATTGAAAAATTTTTTAAAGGGGAAAAAGTTAATTTTTTTACTAAAAACCCAAAATCAAAAAATTTTCCCCCGAACCCCCAAGTAATAAAGGGGTTTTTTTACAAAACATTTGGCCCCCCGGGTTTTTGTTTTTAAGCCCCCCAATTCTGGGTTCCCAAAGATGGCAGAGGAAAAAGGGTATTTCCCGGCCCCAAAGTTTTTTCAATCTTTAAATTATTTTGAAAGGGGTTGGGCAAAATTAAACCTTAAATTTTCTGGGTTTTGCCGAAAGGGGTGGACCCGGGGGGGGTTTCGTGCAAAACCTTTTCCCCCGTTTTTGCCCTTTCCAGGGAACAATTTTTGGGTAACTCTTTTAGCCCTTGGGCCCTTTTTTTGCTCCTTTTGCCTTTCCTTTTTCCCTCCTTTAAAAAAAAATTTGCCCACAGGGTGATTTATAGTTTTTTCTTTTTAATTTTTCCGTAAAAATTAATGGTTGGCAAAAAAACAGAAAAATACTCCCGACCAGCTTCGGACCCAAAAACCATGGCCCCGTTTAAAAAACCAAACCCTTTATTCCCATCGGGGGGCTGGGTTTTAAAACCCGGGGTTTTTCCTTTTAATGAAAAAATTTAAAAAAGGCCTGGGAATGGATTTTTTTTTCAGCAAATTTACAGGGGCCTAATAAATCCTTTTTTATTAAAGTTATTGCATTTTTCCATACTGATTCAGAGTTGCAGCCCCTTTGGGCCCCGGTTTTTGCATTCCCACTGCCCGCAAAGGGTTAGAAAAAAACCCAAAACTTCCCAATTCCCCCATTGGGGTCAGTATTCAAAAAGCCTTACCCCCCCCCGCTTTTTCATTCCGGGGAGGTCCCAACCCAAGCTTTTTTTTTTATAAAAACCTGATGTAAAAAAAAAATTTACTGGTTTTTTTTCTTCATTTTGGACCTTTTTTTAAGCTGATGAGGATGTTTTGGCAAACAAACTATTTTGTCCGTTTCAAATGCAATCAAGAAAATTATGAATATAAAAACAAACTGTAAATCAGGGGAGTATAAGGTAAAAAAACCCAAATTTATTTTCAAAGTTACTCAACTTCTATGTGGGAAAATTTTGTTTTAATTTTTTGGCCATACCCTCTTTAACCTTGAAGGTAAAAAGGGAAAGGGGCAAAAAAAGTTCAAATTTTTGAAAAAACCCCTTTCAGTTCTTTCCTTTAAATTTGTTGCAGAAGGGATTCTGGTTTTAGATAATAATGAAAGGGGAAACGACCCATTCCTCACTTTGTTTTCACCCCAAATGTTTTTTTTCTTGGGAACTGTTAGGAAAACCCCCTTTAGGATAAAGCCCCGGAATGGGTTTAGAGATGGAAAAAAATTCCCGAAAAAAACCCCAAGAAATTTTTTGAGTAAAGTTTAAAAACCAAATTTTACTGCCAAAATTATGTAAGTTTTCAATTAAACAAATTTTAAATTGAGGGGTCTCAAATGACGCCTTTTTTTTTTTAAAAAAATTGCAAAAACAATTCACCTTTACCATACCTAGGAGAACAGATATAGAAGATGTGTGAAAATTGAGAAGGTTGTCAGTGAGGTAAAATGTTCTGCCAGTTGGGGGGGGGGGGGGGGGGGGCTTTAAAAAAAAAAAAAATTTTAACCCCCCCAAAAAAAAATTGCTTCCCGAGCCCCTGCCATTTCTTTTCTTTGAAAGAGCATGTGCCCACTGAGACCAGTTATTGGCTGCAGTGTCACATGAAAAAATGAACGTGACTCATCGGTGGAGAGAGCAAAGGAGTTTGCAGTGGTGCTGGAAAAGGAAAAAACCCTTTTAGAAGTGATTAAAGGTTCTTTTTCTATTATTTCTTCCCCCTTGTTCAGCAGAGCATCTTTTTTAAAAATAATGGAAACCCCTTTAATTCCAAAAATTTTAGGGGATTTTTATTTTAAGGGTTAATTTAAAGGAAGGGTGATCAGTTTAAAACCCGCAAAATTGAATTCCCTCCCAAATTTAAAAAGAAATTTACAGCCTTTTAAAAGGGGCCCGCCTATTTTTGAAAAGGGTTTACAAATTTTAAAACCTATAAATGGAAAACAGTTTCCCTAAACAGGAAAAATGCAATTTGTGAAGGGGTTTAAAGATCTTTTTGGGCCTTTAAAGGGCCCGGGCCGTTCCTAAAGGGGGGGGGGGGGCGGGGCGGTCGCTCACCCCGAAAAGGGGGGGCCACGAAAAACCCGCCCCCACCCGTCCCGGGAAAAAATCGCCCCCTTTGGGGCTTTTTTAAAAAAGGGGAGAAATGAGGGGGGGGACCCTTCTTGACTCCTCCCCCGTATCAGGTCCGGGGGCCCCACGTTTTACCCCCCCACCCGCGATGGTGGGTCCCCTCAGGTGGCCCCCTTGCCCCGAGGGGACCCCTTTAGGGGTTTCGTGCAGCCCCAAGGGGGTTTATGGACGTCCCCGCTGCTTAAACCCCCCGATCCCCCAGCTCCCCCGGAAATCCGGACCCGGGGCCGCGGACCGAGGTGAAATACCTTTTTTGTTATTTTATTTTGTTACAGGGGGCCCTCACTGGCCCCAAAAGGGGGGCATCACTGGTACAGGGGGGGCATCAAATGGTAAAGGGGGGGCATCACTGGCCCCAACCGGGGGGGGGCAATCTACCGGGGGCCCCAAAGGGGGAAACTACTGGCTAAAGGGGGGCTTCACTGGTTCCAGGGGGGGGTTTACTGGCTAGGGGGGCATTACTGGCCCCACGGGGGGATCACTGGTACAAGGGGGGATTACTGGTACTGGGGAATCACTTTGGCCCCACAGGGGGGCATCACCCGGTACAGGGGGCGGAACCTGGTTTCAGGGGGGCATCACTGGCTACCAAAGGGGGGGATCAATGGCTACAGGGGGAAGGTGGGGGGGCCCTTTAATGGCTAAGGGGGGCATTTACTGGCTTTCAGGGGGGGGGTCACTGGCTAAAGGGGGGGGGTATTACTGGGGGTAATGGGGGGGGGAATTTTAATTTGGTAAGGGGGGCATTACTGGCTTCCAAAGGGGGGGGGTCATGGATACAGGGGGGGGCCATCACTGGTACAGGGGGGGCATTTATGGTACAGGGGGGGGCATTATCCCCCCAAAAGGGGGTACAGGTCGGGGGGATCAAAGGTTTCGGGGGGTTTTGGTCCAAAAGGGGGTTCGGGGGGGCATCTCCCGGCCTACAGGGGGGGGCCCCCCCCCCCCCCCCCCCCCCCTCAAAGGCTAAAAGGGGGGGCATCATTTGGGTACAGGGGGGGGGCATTACTGGCTACGGGGGGCATCACAGGTAAGGGGGGATCTACTGGTTTCAGGGGGGGTATCACTGGCCCACAGTAGGGGCCTTAAAGGCCAAAAGGGGGGGGATTCAAAAATAAAAAAAAAAAAAAATCCCAAAAAAAAAACAAAAAAAAATTGGTTTCAAGGGGGGGGAACTAATGGCCCACAAGGGGCCCTTTAAACCCCGGCTTCCGATAAAAAGGGGAATCACTGGTTTCATGGGGGCCCAATACTGGTACAAGGGGGGCCCATCCCTGGCCTTTCAAAAGGGGCCAAAAATGGGGGGGGGTACAAAAGGGGGGCCTTTTACTGGCTTTTCAGGGGGCATCACTGGTACAAAAAAGGGGGGCATTTACTGGTTAACAGGGGGCATCAAATGGGTACAAGGGGGGGATCATTTGGCCCACAAAAGGGGGGCATCAATAGGGGCCCCAAACAAAGGGGGGCATTTCCTGGCCCACCGGGGGCCATCACCTGGCTACAGGGGCTACTCCTGGGTATTTGGGGGCTTAAGTGGCCCAAGGGGAAACTAAATTTAAAGGTAACCCTATGAGGTGCCATAAAATTAGGAGGGTTTTTTATAAAGATTTGGAATTGGTTTTTGAAGTGTGATAAATTGGGGGAGTCTTAAGTTAAAGTGTTTTGTTAAAATTTTACAGTGAAAGGGAAACGGGAGGGAGTCCTCATGGGATTTTGGGGCAGAAGGAAAAAAAAGAAAGAAAAAGGAAAAGAGAACAAAATCTTTTGAGACGTCTCCCCGTGTGTAATAGATATAACTTTTTGTATTCATTTATATGTCTGCAGAGGGGTTTTTGTAAGCCGAGTATCCAATACTGTTTAAGACACTGTATGTGGTAATATTGGTTGTAGTTTTAATGGTTTGTATCAGTAATGGTAGTTTGTATTATTCAGTCCCCATATGGTGGTGTTTTGTGGTCATTGGGGTGGTGGTATTTATTCGGTCCTGTGTGTTGGTGATATGTTTTGGGTTTTGGGGATTAAATTGGGTTTTTTGGGGAATTTGTGTTTTGGATTTTGTAAAAGTATGACTTATTTAGTGTTTTTACGTTGCCCCCATTGTGGGTAAAAGCTTTTTGTTTTATTTTGGCCTTTGGTTGGGTGGGGGAAGCAATGTGTGCATAGTGGCGCCATTTTAACCGGGGGGGTTTTTGGGGGCCCAAATTTTTTTCACCTCGCCCCTGAGTTAAATTTAGCCTAGGGGAATGCCCTTTCTAAGGGGCCCCTCATTGCCCTCGAGAATTTTTATGTTTTTGGTTTCGGTATTAAAAACTTAAAGTTTTATGAAAAATTTTTTAAAACATTTTTTGGTGAACTTACTTAAGTGGTAATTTCATAAATAGCCTTGATGATCAGCTAATTGCAACAAATTAATTTACTGAGCCCGAAATTTATCTTTTAAAGACAGGGAAAAAAAGAACTTTGCCATAAAAATTTAAAAGAAAATTTATTCATGGATTGCTGGGTCCCCCCCCAGTATGGAAAAAACTCTTCATTTGTGACTCCCCCCATTTTTTACTCTGACTGATCCCAAGTGTGTGACTTTCCCCCTATGTTTTTCAAAAAATGTCCCAAAAAAACTTTTAAAAGGGTGTTCCATGACAGACCTTTTATGGCCCCCTTTTGGCCCAAATTTATGCCCAAAAATTGTTCTGATATATGCAGGTCCCACGTCTAGGACCAGCATCTGTCTTGACAGTAGGTTACCTACAGTATATACCTTGCCTTCATTCAAGTCTCGGTGCCCGTGAATGTAAAAGGGGGCCCCCAAAGCCTATAGCCCCATGTTTTTACTTAAACAGGAAATTTAAAGTAAGCTGAAAAAATGTTTTTGGCCCTTACTTAGGCTCCAAAAGAAAAAAGAATAAAAACTTAAGAATTTTACCACCAACTCCCTGGAAACAATCTTTCCCCCCCCCCCCCCCCCCCCCCCCCCCTGCCCCAAAACCCGTCAAATATCAAACAGGACAAAGCTGTCCATCTCATTGATATACTGCGGTTTATTAAAAAATTTTAGGATAGGATCAACCCCTAAAGTCGTGGGGGTTTGTGCAAAAATTATGTCTGGAAATTTTAAAATAAAATTTTTTCACAGCATGCTGAAAATGTTTGGGGTTTTAAAACAAGAGACCCCCAAAGCCGGGAAAAACCCAATGAACCCCAGTTTTTCAAAGGGTTTTCCCGGGGGACTGGGTTGATGTCGGTTGTAAAAAGGATTAAAAAAAAAAAAAAAAAAAAAAAAACCCACCCCCCCCCCCCCCCCCCCCCCCCCCCCCCCCCCCCCCCCCCCCCCCCCCCCCCCAACCCCCAACCCCCCCCCCCCCCCCCCCCCCCCCCCAAAAATTCCCCAAAAAAAAAAAAAACAACCAAAAAAAAAAAAAACCCAAACCCCCCCCCCCCCCCCCCCCCCGAGTTCCGCCCAAGTTGTGAACCTAAACCCCAATTGATGCTGTGGATCTATCCAGACAATTCCCCTGCAATACTATAGGGCGTCCATCCTAGTAGGAGCTTTTTCTTTTCTGGCTTTTTTAGTTGGGGTTAAAGGGGGTTTGGGCCCCCTCAAAAAATTTCCCCCCAATTTGGGGGGTTTTTTAAACCCCATTAACCCTTTAAAGGAGGGGGCCCCCTTTTTGAAAAACCCCAGAGGGTTGGGGGATAATGAAGAGGTTGTCTCCTAAAGACAAAGACACTGGACCTCATTTATCAGAACATTGGTTATAATGAAAAAATTTTCTTTGAGCCCAGAACAATCAATCCAAAAGCCTTTTTTTTTAAAAACCTTTTTTTTTTTTTTTTTTTAAAAGGGGAATAAAAATCTTTCATTAGAAAAGTTTTTGATAAATAAGGCCCACAAGTTTTTTTTAACCCTTAAAGAAATAAAAGTGGCAAAGTGGGAGCAAAACATAGGGAAATTGCCCATATTACCAGAAATTTAGCCAAACTGTTTAAAAAATTTTGATAAAAAACAATAACAATTTAAAAGGGGAAAAGTACAGATGGAGAAAGATAAAACCCCTTTCCCTTAAGGCTATGTTCCCCACCGGGGTTAAACTGCGGGGCGTAACTTTTGGCGCCGGGGGCCGGGGCGGGGGGCCGGCACCTCGGCCCCCCCATAGAGAAACACTTGCCCAGGGGGCCGCATAATTTTTTTTTTTTTTTTAAAATTTTTTTTTTTTTTTAAAATTTTAAAATTTTTTAAAATTTTTAAGCCGGGCCCCCAGAAAGGATGTCCCAATTTTTCTTAGCCCCAGAAAATGTGGGGGTTTCCGTAATGAATGGGGCCGTTTTCAGCCCGTAATTTGCGCATTCGCGGTGTTTAAAAAAAGGCCGAAATACGGGCCCCTTTTAAGCCGAAGATGAAAATTGGGCCCTTTCGTTCCCTCTGCTTTAAAAAAGGCTTTTTCAAAAAATTAAAAAGGGAAAAATTTTAAAGCAGGAAACAAAAATAAAATTACCTATACAAGAAGCAACAGGCTATTATACGAAACAAACTGGTTTTATAGTGACAATCATTGCTTTGTATCTGAATAGACCAGCAAGACGATAATCTGTCATATAAAAGGGGAATGTCTTAAAGGGGTTTTCTCACTATAGTGATTAGCTTTTAACATGTAGGGAAAAGTAAAATGAAGTCTAAAATTTCCAAATACTTTGCTGTGTTGTTTTTGCCCTTTTTTTTTGGAGATAAGAAGACTTTTTACTCCTAAATTTAAATACACAATTTTTTAAAAAGGTTTTTCAAAAAACCTCTACCTGCCCCTTCTTATCTCTTAAATTACCCAAGTTGCCTTAGTCAAATCAGTTTGTTCATGGGAAATCACTCCCTGAAGTCATATCTCTAGAAACAGAGTTTGTTCTTCTTACTAAATGAAAAGCTTTCACTCTTTAGAGCTCTATAGCCTTGTATACTACATGTTATACATCTTCTGCAGTCATATTTGTGTAAGGAATAAGGTAACTAGAAAACAGCCCGGGGCCCGTTTTTGTCCCTGCTATAGGCCCACCGACAGCCCCGACCCCCGGAAAGGTTTTTAAAAATTCTTAAAAAAAACAATGGCTGTGGCTCTGTGAAAATGGGATTGGAGAATATTACCCTTTTAAATTTTGAGAAAAAAAGAAAAGGAGAAGGTCTCAAAGACTTCACCAAAAATAAAAAATTTTGAGTTCGGAGGCAAACCCCCAAAATGTTATAAAAATTTTCCCCCAGGGGGGTTTTTCATGCCCGCTTTTCAAATTTGCCCCAAAAAAAAAAAATTTAAAAGGATTGCCTGTTTTTGAACATTTCTTGGTCAAAAAAATTTTTTAAAAAAACCCGTATTAAAAACTGTTGCACCCAAATTTAAAAACAAAATTTCCAGCCCGTGAAAAAGCCCCAGATGCCCCTGTTTCCCCAAAGGGGAGAAAAAGCCCCGAGAGAGAAAACCTTGGGATCTTTCATTGATTCATTACTGGGGAAAATTTGCTTTTTAAAGGGGGTTGGTTTTTTTTTTTGGGGGGTTTAGTTTTAATTAGGGTTTAAATTTTAGGCCACGCAATATTCATAAACTTTACTGGTGTTAAATTTTTTTTTTTGTTTTTTTTTGTGTTTTTTATGGGTTAATTTTTAGGGGGTATGGCCATTTTTGTGATGACCCTCCATTCAGCAAAAGCAAGCTTGCCCAGTGTGAAAGGCCCCGGGCCGGGACTTTTTTTACTTGCCCCCCAAAAGTCCTCCTATACTAAGTAGTGTGACAATGTGTTCGGAGGGGGGGGGGGGGGTGATACCCTGTAGGGAGTGAAAAGGGATCCCCGGGTAGTGTGCCCTGCCCGTCGGGCCCCATCTGTAGGTATGCAGATTTTAAGGGGTTACGTTCCGAAATTGCGTCATACCTTTTGCCATACACATAAAAAAATAAAGTCTATAAATTTCATTTTTTTGCCCCTAATATACCCAATTCATTTAAAAAAAAAAAAAAACTGGACAGCAGCTTAAAGGATGCTTTGTAGGCAGCTGCATTTCTACTATTGGTAATATGGCCACAAAACAGAACCTCCCTGGGGATTGAACTAAACTAAATTTTGAAAACCGCTCTATGGTGATTACTGTGAGGTTTAGTAGAACTATAGGAGGTCCAGATGTTGCAGCTTTAATAAAGGCACTAAAAGGCGTCCACTTTACAGCAGCCCAAAACCAGCTTTAATAGATTTCGTAATTACAACTGCATTTTTTTAATTAAGAGTATTCAACTTTTACAATGTGTGACCCAATAGACAGAAATCAAGATGGGTGCACAATCCTAACATGCAGCTGCCTAATCTGGTGACTGAGGGTCCAGCCAGACATTTCCCTTGTAATACTCTAGGACATCCACCCTAGTAGGAGCATCTCTCTCTTCTGGCTTATAGTCTGGGGGAACCACTTCTATGACATACATATATCCTAAGCGCTTGTCCCCACAGCAGGGTTTTCAGACGGATTTACAGACGGTTTTCGATTTTGAAAGCCGTCTGTAAACCGCCTGTCAACCTTTTACATGGACCTTAATGGAAAATCCGTGCAGTGGTCCACACTGCACGAATTTTCCGCCGGACAGGTTTTTTTTAGACCGCCGGCCGCCCGAAAAACATTGAATACGTTCTTCCGGTTGGTTTTTGGGTAGAACATGAAGATGTGGGTGCGAAGCGGGAGGGCTTGAATCTGCAAACCACAGAGAAAAGCCTACCCCTCAAGTGCCAAAAACAGACCAAATACCGGTCGGGATAAACGCGGCCCAAGAGGGCATATGAACATGGTTTGTCTAATAAAGAGGTTGTCTCCAAAAAACAAAGACACTGGGCCTCATTTAACAGAACATTCTTATAGTGAAACTGACTTTGTTGCCCAAAGTCACCAATTAGAGCTCAGGTTTTATTTTTATATGGCCAATAAAGTCTTACTATTAGACAGTTTTGATAAATAAGGCCTACCAAGTCTTTTACCCTAATGAAATAAATTTGTCTATGTAGAGAGCAAGCATCGGGAAATGCCATATTACCAGAAATTATGCCAGCTGTTAAATTCTGATAAATACAATAACATAATAGACAAGTACAGATGGAGAAAAGATAAACCTTCACATCAAAGTCTCATCTGCATAATGCAGGCTTTGTCAAGAAAATAAAGAGGAAAATGTTAAAAACATATAGCTAAAGCACAATAACCTATATAAGAAGCAACAAGTTATTATTCTATTATACTAGACAAACCGGCTTTATTCACGGCGACAATCACTGCTCTGTATCTAGTTGTATCTCGGTTTAGTAGAACTATAGGAGGTTCAAATGTTGCAGCTAAAAAGGCCCTAAAAGACGTCCACTTTACAACAGCCTAATAGATTTTGTAGTTATGACTGCATTTTTTTTATTAAGAGTATTCAACTTTTATGATGTGTGACCCAATAGACAGAAATCAAGATGGGTGCACAATTCTGACCTGCACCTGTCCACGTTCTGCATCCTCGCGTGGATAGGAAGTAGCACAGGGTAGCATTAAGGGATTGTCGCCCTAAAAGAGGCTTTCCCTTCAAGAAGATATGGACGGCTGGTCCCTTCAGCAGCCAAAGTGGTCTTGCAAATACACCCCCTTTCATGCCTGTCATACCCATAGTATGTATTGATATTTTAATACAGAGATAAGCAGTCATCAAACACCTACGGAAATGCTAAGCTCCAAGAGGAATAACAGTTTTGAATACATAAATTATGCTTAACACAGTCGTGTCCAAATCAGGATTGCTCTTTGGCTCTGTAAGAAAATATCTGCACAGCGGGATCTCTGTCATGGATTATCCTAATAAGGCAAACAGGATTCATGTCACTGTCAACAGGCAGAGCACGGGCACTGAAAGGGAGCACAAGAACAGAGGATAAGAGATCTACAAGGGAGAGCTCTTAGGGCTGGAGTGGATACTAGGGATAAAGGCTGTTTTGTGGGATTGTTTGTCCTTCCCACGCTCTTGTATCCCAGAAGACATCTCAATGTAACCGTCTGTAACCACATGTCAAAACTCCACTGCCTAAATATTGTAGATTGTTATGTCCATGGTAATGCCTGTCTTCTTAACCTATTAATGCCTGGGGAAAGGAAATTTCATTGATGCTGTGAACAGGTAGGCAAAGGCATATGAAGACTATTACTAAATATACTGCTGTTCTGATTTTGCTTCCTTTTAGAGTTAGGAGCAGATTCTACCTCCTGCTTTTGCACACAAGCTTCCCTAGTTACCAGACAGCCTTATATACTGCAGCAGTGGCCAGAATGGAGACGTCACTCCCTGCTCTGTTCCTTATCTTGAAAGACAGGAGCCTGTTTACATTAGTTACTGACAAACTTTAACCCTTTAGAGCTTTGTAGCCTTGTGCACTACTGTTTACAAACCTCCTGCACTCATGTCTCTGTAACAGGCTCAGCAAAGAATAGAAAATAGAAAAGCCATTCACTACTGTAGACCCACCCTCAGCCTAAGCAGGAAGTGTGAGACTGAAACGGACTCTATAAAAAAGCATTGTGAGACAACCCCTTTAAGGGGGTGTTCCCATCTCAGACATTTATGAAATATCCATAGGATAGGCCATAAATGTCTGATAGGTGCAGGTCTCACCTTTGGAACCCTGAAAGTGTCCATGCAGCACTCAGAGTAGTTCATGCTTACCTGGTACTCTCTGTTCATTCTAATGGGAGTTCGGAGTACAACCAAGCACACCACTTGACTGTACTCAGAACTACTATAATTAAAACTTCAGTGTGGCCACTTCACATTCTGAAGGGGGATTTTAGGGGACAATTCTTGAGATAAAACAAAAGTTCAGCGAACCTGACTGGGTATGGGGTAGAGAAGCTAATAGTTGGTTACTGGACCTCTGCTAACAAAGCTGCAGTGGCTAAAAAAATGAATTTTCATGGCACAATAGATGGCAAAGGGTTGCCCTCTCTGATGAGTCACACTTTCTGCTTCTTCGAGTGGATGCCAGGCGAGAAAGATCAAAGAACAAACGATGTGCAACTACTGCTGGAGGAACACAATCTGATGGTTGCAGCATTATGGTCTGAGGAATGTTATTCTGGCATTCTCTGCACCCACTCATCCATATGTATGGGTATGTTCACCTTTGCAAAAAACTTATTGATTCTTCAATTACACACTTTTCATCTGTTTCTCACTTCTTGCTAAAATACATTTGGCAGATCAGTGTTACATAAGAGACAGACAGAAGGGGGTATGACTGCAGAACCAAACTTCTCATCGTTAGCCAGTAGTCTGTAACCACAGAGATGCATAAGTCTGCATAGGAGCTGTAGACACTGGTGAAAGATTTTTACTATTTGCAAAGTTTTTTTTATTTCAGATTCATTAGAGCAAGAGAAAATTAGTTCCAAAGAAGCAAAATAACCTTTAAAGTTGTCTTGGCAGCAACACCTATGACTTAACGAATGCGTCATTCAGATCAACAAAAAGCAAAACACTTGAGTATTTGTTGTTAACGCTCTTGATGAAGTGGAGCAGCTGTGAGACTGACCTGAAAGACCATAGCTAGAAGCCCACTGTTAATCCTTCCACCCACAGCACTAAAGCCATTGCAGGCTTAATAGCAGTTCTCCAGCACACCAAAATACACTTTCATCTCCCCTGGATAATAAACATGCTTGTCAGCTATAGCCCTGTTCTTCTGTGAAGATTTGCTTCAGATATAAACTAATGATCATTTTTCCATAACGCTGCATTAAGACTTTCACGTTTTTCCTTGCATGTGGAAGGCAACCAGTGTCGGACTGGGGGGTCTGGGGCCCACAGGGGAAATGATCTCGGGGGCCCACCCTACTGTACATGAAAATATTACCGGCCTCTCGGACATAAATGCGCCCATTTTACCACATAATACAGTGTGCAAACCAGAACTGTATTGTGTAGTACAATAGCAAGAGAGTCACATATCTGTCAGTCTAACTTATCTTAGCCCACAGGGCAAAAAGTCCCTCCTTCCCCCTTAAAAAATCCCCTCCACCCCCATAAAATTTTCCCCCCCACTCTTCCCCCCCCCCAAATACCAATTCCCCCTCCACCCACATACAATTTGCCCTCCACCCCCATACAAAATCCCCTCCTCCCACATACAATTCCCCCTCACCCACATAAAAATACCCCCCCCCTCTCCCCCCAAAACAATATCCCCCTAAAACCCACAAAAATTCCCCCCAAAAATACCCCCCCCCCACTTTACAATATCCCCTCCCCCCCTTTTTACAATATCCCCCTCCACCCACATAAAAATATCCCCTCCACCCAAAAATAAAATTTATCCCCCTCCCCCCCCAAAATTCCCCCAAAAAAATTTTCCCCCCCCAAAACCACATACAATACCCCCCTCCACCACATACAATATCCCCCTCCACCCACATACAATATCCCCCCCCCCCAAAAAATTTCCCTTCCCCGGTCAGGGCCCCTCGCCACCTTCAAAAAATAAACCCCAGCAAGAAAAAAATTTTCTAACTCCTATCACAGGGTCAGGTTTTTCCCCTTTACCCCTTACAATCAGGGACAAGTGTGCGCTGCCACAAAACTAACGACAATATAACCTACAAAAAAACCGCCAAATAGGACCACAAGGGGTTCGGGAAACCAGCTCGGTAAAACCCTACAAAACCCGCCATATAAAAGGCCCTTATAGAGGTCGGGAAACCCAGCTAGGTATAACCCTTTTGCAAAAAACCGCCATATAGAGCCCCCACATGGGAGATCAGAACCAGTCAGGTATAACCTACAACCACCTTTGGGTTTTTTTTTGGGGGGAAAAACCACCTTTTTTTAAGGGGTTTCGGGGACACCAGCTCGGGTTTAAAAACAAACAACACCCCCATTAAAGGGGACTGTTAGAGGTCAGCCCACCAGTTTTTCCCCGGGTAAAAAACCTAAAACACCCCCCAATTTGAGACCACAGTTTGGTCCACACCAGCTCGGTATAACCTACAACCCCGAAATTTTGGGGGACCCCCAAAAATAGCGGTAAAGAAAACCAGCTCGGTTAACCTACAAAAAATCCCATTGGAGCCAAGAGGTAACACCGGGGTCAGGTAAAACCTAAAAAACCCCCATATAAAGACCACTTTGAGGCAAAAACCGCTCAGGTATAGCCTACAAAAACCAAACCCCTTATAGGGGACCAAAGAGTGGTCCGACACCAGCTAAGGAAAAACCAAAACAAACCCAAATAGAGACCACATAGAGGCAAAACCAACTCGGTAAAAACCTACAACACCACCATATAGAGGCCCAAAACACCAGCTCAGGTCACATTCAGTGAATACGCACGATCCAATATAGAAGTAAAAAAAAACCCCCGGGAACATCGGGCCCTCCCCGGGAGACGCCCCTATCTGATGGTCGTTTTTTCTTTCATAAATCGTTCTTTTTTCCCTTTTCCTCGGCACCCCGTTCCACCCCCCCATAAGGACTAGGTCCCGGCCACAGCCACCCCGGCAGAAATTTACACAAATATCTTAGATCCTAAATTTTTCACAGAAAATCTTTTTAAACCATTTTCCCCCCCTCTGTACAAATTTTCCCAGGGGGGGGGAGAGGGGGGTAAAAGGCCAAAAAAATTTAAAGAGGCCCTAGTATCCTAAGGGGTTGGAAGGTGGGGGAGGACAACCCCCTGGAGATAATGTTTACAACTATGGGTGCTCCACTAAAAATTTAAAATTAACCAGGTAGGTAAACAAAACCCTAGGTAGGTAGGCAAATAGGCAAAAACCCCAGTCTGTAGGAAATGTGGTTTTTTTCCCCCATTTAGGTAAGCGTAGGTAGTTGGGGTTCCCCCCTTTTATATAGGCTGCAAGAAAGTTAGGGAAACCCCCTTTGGGTTGTATACGGGGCATTTAGGGCTTCCCATGAAGAAAGTATACAGGCAGTTAAGGCCCTTTTAGGTATTTCGCGGGCATTGGGGGTCTTTTTTGGTAGTAACAGGAAGTTAGGGGCCCCCTTTTAGCTAGTTTTGCAGGAATTGGGGCCCCCCCCCTTTTGCTACTGTGTAGGAAAGTCGGGGCCCCCTTTTAAAGATTTAGGAACCCGGGGCCCCCCTTTTTTGTCAGGGACCCCCTGTAGGTAGTAAAAAGGCCCCTTAGGTACCCGGGGCCCCTTTGTAGTCAGGGGGCCCCCCCTGTAGGTAGTTAGGGCCCCCCCTGTGGGTAGCCAGGGCCCCCCCTTGTAGCCCAGGGCCCCCCTTGTAGTCAGGGGCCCCCTTGTAGTCAGGGGCCCCCTTTTAGGTAGCCAGGGGCCCCCTTGAGCCCGGGGACCCCTTGGTTGAAAGGGACCCCTTTTTTAAAGGGGGGGGAAGGGCCCCCCCTTTTAACCGGCCCCCCCCCTTTGTAGCCAGGGACCCCCCTTGACCCGGGGAAACCCCCTTTATAGTCAGGGCCACCCCCCTTTTAGCCGGGGCCCCCCCTTTTTTTTAAAAGTCAGGGACCCCCCTTTTTTAGTCAGGGCCCCCCCTTTTTAACCGGGGCCCCCCCCCTTGAAAACCGGGGCCCCCCCTTTTTAAAAAATTTAAGGGGCCCCCCCCTTGCATTTCCCCCCAGGGGGACCCCCCTTGGCAGTCAGGGACCCCCCTTTTTCCCGGGGCCCCAAGGGCCCCCCTTTCCCCCTTGTAGCCGGGGGCCCCCCTTTATACCCCGGGGGGCCCCCTTTATAGCCAGGGGGGGGCCCCCCCCTTGTAGCAGGGCCCCCTTTTGGGCCCGGGGGACCTCCTTTATAAAAGGGCCCCCCCTTGTACCCGGGGAACCCCTTTAAAGCCAGGGACCCCCCTTGTACCCAAAGTGACCCCCCCCCTTGTAGCCGGGGAACCACCCCCTTGTACCCCGGGCCCCCCTTTTTATAACCCCCCAGGAGGACCCCCCTTAAAAAGGGGCCCCCCAAATTAAAATCAGGGCCCCCCCTTGCGTCAGGGCCCCCCCTTGCATTCGGGGCCCCCCCCTTGTACCCCGGGGCCCCCCTTTTTTGCCCAGTCCCCCCCCTTGTACCCAAAGGGACCCCTTTATAGGGGGGGCCCCCTCTTGTAGGGGGGGCCCCTTTTTTGTAGCCAGGGCCCCCCTTTATAGCCAGGGCCCCCCTTTTTATGGGCCAGTGCCCCCCTTTTTTCCCCGGGCCCCCTTTTATAGCCAAAAACCCCCTTTGTAGCCGGGTACCCCCTCTATAGCCAGGGCCCCCCTTTTTACCCTGGGACCCCCCTTGTAGCCAGGGACCCCCCTTTGTAGTCAGGTCCCCCCTTGTAGCCATTTGTTTCCCCCCCTTTGGGCGTGTTTCCCCCCCTTGTAGTCAGGTCCCCCCTTGGGTCCCCCGGGGGCCCCCTTTTTATACCCGGGGGGCCCCCCTTTTGTACCAGGGCCCCCTTTTTGTAAAGTCCCCCTTGTTTTTCGGGCCCCCCCCTTGTAGCCATTTGGTTTCCCCCCCTTTGTATCGGGCCCCCCCCTTGTAGCCAGTGTTTCCCCCCTTGTAGTCAGGTCCCCCTTGTAGCCGGGACCCCCTTTTTGCCAGTGATTCCCCCTTGTGGGCCCAAAGCCCCCCCTTTGAAAGCCAGGGCCCCCCCCTTGTAATATTTAAAAAAAAAAAAAAAAAAAAAAAAAAAAACAGCCCCCTTACCGGGTCCCCCCCGGGCAGGCCCCCGGCCCCCCCTCCGAGCTGCCGCCGGCCCCGGAATGGCCCCCTTGCATAGGGGGGCGGGGGGGAAGTGACGTCACCGCGCCGCCTACGTCAGCAGTGGGGGCCGGCGCAGGGCACCCTGAATGCCAAAAACCCCTTTAAGCCTGCCGGGAAGATCAGGGGCGAAGCGCGGAAGGCTGCGCTCCGCGACCCACCCCAGCCCCCGGGAGTGGGGGGGAAATCAGCCCCAAACACCCGGGCCCGGTTTTGGGGGGCGCTCGGAGGGCAGGCCCTGGCGTCCATTAAACCCGGGTTGCGCGGCCGGGCCCCGGGGGAACGCATGCCCCCCCGGGGCCCCCAGCGCTCAGGGGGGCCCCCCGGGGGGTTTTTCCCCCGGGGCCCCCGGGCCCCCGGCCCATTTCCCGAGCCTGAAGGCAAACATACCCAGAGTACCCCCCCAATGTAAAATAAAAAGGTCCCCTCAATGTACCTGGAAAACCACAATTTGCAGTTTTACCAAAGGTCTGCGCAGTTCTGATCATTTGCAAAACAAATATGTTAGAAAAATCTATTTTAATTTTAAAAAGGGATTCAAAAAAAGTGTTGAAAATTTTTCAGGGAAAATACATCAATGGTTGTCAAAGGTGCAAAGGGAAACACACTAAAGGGGATTTCACCCCGGCTTTAAAAAAAGGCCGTATTTCGGTCCGTAATTACGCGGGCCCAAAATGCGCCAATTTAAAAAGGGCCCCAAAAAAGGCCCCTTCTTACGGTAATTTCCCCATTTTTAAAAAGAAAATATGGGGGACGTCTCGAATAATTGACATGTTTAATTTTCCCCGGGGGTTTAACGCCGCTAGAGTGATTTGTCTAAAAGGGCCCGGGGAACGGGCCCGGGCCCCCCGCTTAAATCCCACCCCTCCCCCCCCCGTCCCCCCCTCCACACGGGGTAATTTTCCCGGGGGGGCCCTAAAAAAAAGTCCCGCAAAAAAACCCTGTGAACCCAACCTTTCCCGTGAACCTGTTAGGTGGGTTTTTGCTGCCCTGTCAAGAGCAGGATTTGACGGGGGGCCCGTACAGGGGGTTCAGCTGGTACTCCGTACGGGGGCCCCGGTTTGGAAAAAAGGTGGCCCCTTCAAGCAGGCCCCCTTAATTTTTCCCAAAAAAAAGAGCGGCCCCCTGGCGCGCAAACCCCCCGAACCAGGGTCGGAATGGCCCCCCAAGGGGTTTGGGGCCCCCAGCTCGTGGGGCCACGGGGGGGCAGGCCGCCCACTAAACCCGGGGGGGGGCCACAGCAAACCAGCTCTGAAAAGCCCGGGGCCCCGGGGGGGGGGGCCCGGGAATCGGGAGGAAATAATGCCCCCCCTCCCCAAGGGTGCGCCCGGGGGTCGCGGAGCAGAGCGCCCCTAGCGCTCCGCTCCGCTGTTTCACACTGTAGGCAAAGGGGTTTGGCCTTTAAAACCCCCCAGGCGCCGGCCCTACCGGAAAGTTAGCGGGCGGGTGACGTCACTTTCCAAACGCCGCCTTTGGCAGGGCACCATAGAAGCCGGGGGGGGCATGCGGGACGGGAGGAGGTAATTTTGGGTTTTTTGGGGTTTTTTTTTTTAAATTTCCTAAAGGGGTCTGCTCTACCCAAAAAATAAAGGGGGGGGTGACTCTACCTAAACAAAAAGGGGGCCCTACTCTACCTAAAACAAAAAGGGGGGCCCCGACTCTACCTAAACAGAAAGGGGGGCCCCACTCTACCTAAAAAGAAAAGGGGGGGCCCGGGCTCTACCCAAACGAAAGGGGGGGCCCGACTCCCACCCAAAAAAAAGGGGGCCCCCGATCTACCAAAAAAAAAGGGGGCCCTGAAACCCCACCCAAACAGAAAAGGGGGCCCCGACTCAAACCTTTAAAAAGAAAAAGGGGGGCCCCACTCTACCTAAACAGAAAGGGGGCCCTGACCCCTAAAATAAACAAAAGGGGGGCCCTGACTCTACCTAAACCGAAAGGGGGCCCCCGAACTTTCCCTAAACAGAAAGGGGGGGGCCCGGGCTCTACCTAAAAAAAAAGGGGGCCCTGGCTAAAAAAGTAACAAAAAGGGGGGTTCTTTGGGTACGTAAACCTAAAGGGGCCCCTGGCTATCTAAACCTAAAGGGGACCCTGGCTACCTAAACATAAAGGGGACCCTGGCTACCTAAACATAAAGGGGGCCCTGGCTATCTACAAACTAAAGGGGGCCCTGACTACCTACAAACTAAAGGGGGTCCTAACTACCTACATACTAAAGGGGGCCCTGACTGCCTACAAGCTAAAGGGGGCCTTGACTGCCTACAAGCTAAAGAGGGCCCTGGCTACCTACAAACTAAAGGGGGCCCTGACTCCCTACAAGCTAAAGGGGGCCCTGACTAACTACAAGCCAAAGGAGGCCCTGGCTACCAACAAACTAGCTAAAGGGGGCCCTATCTAACTACATACTAAAGGGGAATCTAACTACCTGCACACTAGCTAAAGGGGGCCCCGACTTCCTGCACACTAGCTAAAGGAGGCCCCTAACTACCTGTATACTACCTAAAGGGGCCCTAACTACCTGTATACTACCTAAAGGGCGACCCTAACTGCCTGTATACTACCTAAAGGGAAGCCCTAACTGCCTGTATACTACCTAAGGGAGGCCCTAACTGTTTGTATACTACCTAAAGGGAAGCCCTAACTGCCTGTATACTTCCTAAAGGAGGCCCTAACTGCTTGCACACTATATAAAGGGGGCCCTAACTACCTACAGCTTACCTAACTGGGGCAACCTCCTACCTACAGCCTACCTAACTGGGGTCCACCAACCTAACTGTAGCCTATCAACTTGCCTAACTGGGGCCTGCTTAACTACCTGGGGGATATTTAACTACCCACCTGTGGCTAGGTACCCACCAACCTACCTGGGCCGGGCCCACCAACTTATCCAGCAGGGTCTACCTACCTAAATAGGGGCCCATCTAGTTACCTGGGGCCTTGCACTGTGCCTACCTACCTAGGGACTTATCTACCTACCTGGTAATATAATTGAGAGGGCAGCAGCCCATAGTTGTAGCATTATCTCCAGGGGGTTAGTCCTCTTCATCAAGGCTTAGAGATCGGACCTCTAAGCCTTGATAAAGCCAGGTTAGCTGGCGAAACATGTCGGCGAGGTCAGGCATGACGTTTTAAATTGTGATTTCTCACCTCTGTCTACAAGTGTCACCTGCTGCAGGGGTGTCACAAGGGGGGCTTAAATTTTTTCTGTGTCTATGAGATTAGGGACGACTGCCCAAGTAGTTGGCTTGGGATCCCTTACTGAAGCTAGTACTTTGCTATAAATATAAGGCTCCCCTATTAGTAGGTGAGGTTCCACCAGACTTGATAATAAAAGGGAGTTATTCCCTCTTTCAGAAGCAAAAAGGGCTAAAGATGAGGGAAAAGAGATCAGGTTTTTTAAAAATGTGCATAGAGGTTAAGAGTTATATATAATAAAAGTTACGTTTTAGTGTTTAACAGATAGAGAACTGATAAGAGTTTAAGTTTGCCTACGGTCTCTATATGTAGGTGTTGTAGGTTATACCTGAGCTGGTGTCTGACCTCTATGTGGTCACTATATGGCGGTGTTGTAGGTTTAAACCCGAGCTGGGGGTCCCGATCACTATGTGGGCGCTATCAGGCTGCCACAGAATTTCAGGGGCCCCCTACAGCAAAATTGTCTGGCCCCCTTGCTGTCCCCACAAAAAAAAAAATCTAGAGTGTGGGGGGGCTTTTTTTCTAGAAATTTCCTTGTGATATAATTTTTTTCTCTCTCGGGTACTTATAAAATTTACACTGGAACAAAATACCCATAGCACTCTGCACTGCATATATTGTCATTCAAGTGACCTATTACACTCTCCGGGTGGCTACAGTTAGGCCCTTCAGTGGAGTAAGCCATACATCCTGCAGAAGTTTCTGGGACTAAAAAGTTGGAAGAAAATTCTGCAGGGGAAACAAAAAAGGACAGCAAAAAAGAAGCATTAAAAACACAAAAAAATTTTTGCCCCCCCCACCTGATAAAGAAAAATGTAAGCAAATAGTGTGTTCCCTTCCTGCTTTCCGGGGCAAAGGATGGCCTTAAGGGCACTTTCCGCTAATAAAGGTTTCCCCCCCTTAAAAACCCAAAAATCTCTTCGAGGGACCAATAGTGCCCAATTTTCACCCAACTGCGGTGAAAAAGGTACCCTGAGGAAAAAGAAGGGGGCAGCCCCGGGCCCCCCCCTAGCCCAAATGCCCCAAAACAGCCATCAAAAAAGCACAGGAAAATAACACCTCTTAAATTTATCTATCAATCTATCCAAACCCCTTTTTCATATCGATGTCATCTTTAAACTCCTATTTTTTCTTCTAAAAATTTTTTCATATCAAATTTTTTTTATATCTATCTATCTCATATTTAATCCTTCTATCTATCTCCCATTATCTATTCATAAACTATATTCAAACTATCTTTTTCTATCTATATTTAAACTAAACTCCCATCTAATTTTCCTATCTATTTCCTATCTATCCCATCATCAAACCCTATATATCTTCTATCTATCTATCTATTTAAAAATTTTTATTATCCATATCAAACTATCTCATATCTATCTACCCGCTTCCCATCTATCTCAAATTATTTATTTCCCTCTAATATCTTCTATCTCATAACATATATCTATTTTATTTATTATCTATCTCCTAATTTCCATCTATATCTTTTTCTAATTATATCTATCTATCTCATATCTATTATTTTATCTAATTATATCTAACCCCCATCTATCTAACCCCCTATCTATCTAACTCCTATCTATCTAACTCCTTCTATCAACCCATTTACTATCAAAATCTAAAAAGAAAAAAAAAATAGCCGCACTTCCAAGCAAAACAGTTCCCCGCAATGGGGGAATTGGGAAAGTTCCAAAATTGTAATAAAACAGAAAAAATTTCAGCACTTCCCCGGGATTAAAAATTTTTTCAATAGCAAAAAGTGATTTATTTCCACTTTTTCCCAAAAGCGAAGTTTGGCTCTCTCACAGAGCCTTTTCAAGATTGATAACGGCCCCTGTGAGAGAGCCAAAAAGTTTGTCTCTTGGGAAAAAATGGGAAAAAAATCACTTATTTGCTATTGGAAAAAATTTTAAAAACCGTGAGTGCGCAATTTTTTCTGTTTTATTTTTTTCTACTATCTATCTAAACTATCAAACTATCAAATTTCGTATCTCCAAAATTATTTTATATCTTCTAAAATTATCTAATTTATCTAAATTTATCTGTATATCTCAAACTTTCATATCTATATCTAAAATCTTCTTCTCCAATTTTATCTTTTATCTACTATCTATCCACTGTATATTCAATCTATCTCATATCTATTTTTTCCATCTGTATTTGAAAATTTTTCCCGTTTTAAAATTTTTTAAAAATTTAGGTAGGTATACCCCCCATGAAAACCACAATAATACAAAATATTAAACACTCATGTGCTACACAAAATTTATCACACAAGGGTATACAAAGTGCACACACAAAAACAAATATATACACAAGCCCATAAAACACAATCATATTTAATACACAGTAAAAATTATCATGCAAATACATAAAACTTAAATTTAATTTACACTCACAAAAAATAGGGCATACAAAACATAAAAAAAATTCATAAAATTTCAACAGAACATGCCAGTATATAAAACACCCTCCATATTTCATAAAATACACATCCATGCAATTCCTAGTAAATACACCCACAACATCTTGCATCACATTTTATACAACATCCAATAATTTTTTTCAAACATCCATGCACACATATTATACACAAAAAAGAAAAAACCCAACCATGCCCCACTATAACACACATCCCTGCCACACATTTTTTTCACACTTTTTTGCAAAAACATAGTATATACATACGTCCCCTTTCACACATATATACACACCACAATCCCAAAACACTGTATAAACATCCCTGACAGTAAAAAATATCCCCAAATATACACATTCCCCCCCCACACAGTTCAAAATACCACACTTTTCTTTTCATACTTGAAAAACAAGAGCCCGCTGCCATGCATCCTGGCCCCCCTCCCATTGACCCGGCCCCTCCCCCCTCTCTCCCCCTTGCAGGGGCCCGTCTTCTACAAGGGGCCGGAAAAATGCCAAAGTTTTTCCCCCCTGCGAGCCCCCCCACAGTGTCTCAGCAGGGATTGCGGCTTTTCCGTGCGGCATCTCCGCGCCACTGTGTGCCCAGGGATGCTGAACAATATGAACCCTTTGGGGAACTCCGCCCCCAAAAGGGGGGGGGCCTCACGGATTCGTTTTTGCTTCCCGGGCACACAACAGAGAAGGGGGGCCCGGCCCCGGCCCACAAACGCCAAAGGGGTATGTAAGTGAAAAATTTTTCTGTTTAACGCAGGGTGACCCGGGGGGGGCGGGCCTCCCCTTCACTATAGTTGCCAACTTTTCGAAAAGAAAAAAACAGGAGAATCATTGGGGGGGGCCGGGAGCGCCCCCGGCAAAAATTTGAAGGAACCCCCCATTTGTTGGTATGCCCACGCCCCCTTTAAAAAAAGCCCACCCCCTCCCCAAATAACTGGGAAAACGGGGTTGGGAAGAAAGCCAAGGGGAATGCCCTTTTTAGCCAGGTAGTAAACCCCCCATACAGGTAGGGGGGCCCCCTTTCAGGCCGGTAGGGTGCCCCCCTTTTAAACCAAATAGATTCCCCCCCTGTGCCAGGGGAGCCCAAAATTTTTAGGGAGGTAGAAGCCCCCCTTTGTTAAACCAGGTGGGGCCCCCCCCTTGTTACCAGGGAGGGGCCCCCCTCTGTTAGCCCCGGTAGGGCGCCCCCTTTTTGTTTTGCCAGGGAAAGGGGGCCCCCCCTCTGTTAGCCCGGGAGTGCCCCCCTCCCTTTTGCCCGGAAATGCCCCACTGTTAGCCCGGTATGCCCCCCTTTGCCCGGTAATGCCCCCCCTGTTTCCCGGGAGTGCCCCCTCTGTTTAAAGGGAGTGGCCCCCTTTTTTGCCCGTTTGGCCCCCCCGTTGCCCGGTAGTTTCCCCTCTGTTGCCCCGGTTGTGCCCCCTTTTTTTCCAGGGGGTGCCCCCCCTTTTTGCCAGGTAATTTCCCACTCTGTAAACCAGGTTTAAAACCCCTAAAACTAATAAAAATAAAATAATAAAAACCCCTTTCCTTACCCGGTTCCTGGCGCGGCCCCCTCCGCCCCATCTCTTTTTGGGGGCGCAGGGGGGAAAAAAAGCATCCCCGCCAAATTCCCCTGCGCCGTTTTACCCTTTTTGTACGGCGCACCACCCGGCGCCTACTACGGGAAGAGGAGGGGGGGGAGGTGCGATCCCCCTGGCCCCCCCCCGCACCCGTTGAAAACCGCGGGCGCAAACCCTTTCGCCGCGGGAATTTAAAGGGACCCCCGCCGACTGCAGGCGGGGGGGAGGAATGCCCAACCCCCAAGGGGGGGTGGGGCCCCCTTTTGGGACCCCCCCGGGCCCAAAAAAGGGGGGGTTGGGATGTAGCCTTCACGCCCCGCCCCTACTAGCAGCTGGACCCAATCAATTTTTTTATGCGGGAAGGGGGAGCGCAGCAGTGGGAAGCCGGGCCCCCTCCCAGCACCCCCGACACTCGCCGGCCCCCCACGGGCCCTAAGTAGGAGCGGGCTCGGCGCGCCCTTTCTCCCCCCCGTGCGATGTGTGAAAAAAGCGGGCCTGCTTGAAGCGGGCCCCCCATTTTCTCTGGGCCCCATAAAGGAGTACCGGGTGTACCCCCCGTTGGGGGGCCCCGGTCGCTAAATGGTGGTGTTTTTAGGGGGGTATCGGCACGAGTAAAAAAGGGCAGCGCACATGTGACCCCGATTGTTTTAAAAGAAAGGGGAAAACCCCGAATTCTGATAGGAGTAAAAAGGCAGGTTTACCGGCTTAAAAGGGGCCCTAATTTTTTGGTCCGTAATTTTCGGCCCCCAAGTCGCCAAATTTCGGGCCCAAAATGGGCCCCTTCATTACGGTAATTCCCCATTTTTCATAGAGATCTTGGGTTACGTCTCCTCTCCCCCCCCCCGGGGAAGTCGCCCGGGGGGAGATTAAACGGGAAAAGTCACTTTCTAGCCCCGGGGTACCCGCCGCTAGCAGTGATTGTTTTATGGGGCCCGGGGAAGTTTCCCGCCCCCCCCGGGCACACGGGTAATTGCGGGGCGTAATTAAGCCCTGCAAAATTTCACCCTGTGAACAAAAGCCCTTTTCAATTGTACTTTCCCTTTCTGGTGATTATTTTAGAAGGTTTCGAGGTGGGGTGACCAAAGGAAAAAGTGGGGGAATTGGATGTAGGTGGAGGGGGGGTTGTATGTTGGGGTGGGAGGGGGGTATTTTTAAAGTGGGTGGAGGGGGGTTTTTTTTGTTTGGGTGGGGGGGGAATTTGTATGTGGGTGGGGGGGGGATTTGTAAGTGGGTTTGGGGGGGAAAAATTGTAAATTTGGGGGCGGGGGATTTGTATGTGGGGGGAAGGGGATATTGTATGTGGGTGGAGGGGGAATTGGATTGGGTGGGGGGATATTGTATGTTGGGGGGGGGGATATTGGGATGTTTGGGGGGGAAAGGGGGGGATTGTATGGGGGGTGGGCAGGGGTATTGTTTGTGGGGGGGGGGGATATTTATTGGGTGGGGGGGATATTTTATGTGGGGGAGGGGGGGTATTTTTTTTGGGGTTTGGGGGGGGTTTTTTATGTGGGGGGCGGGGGGTTTTTATGTGGGGGGGGGCGGGGGGGGGTTTTTTGCATGTGGGGGGGGGGAGGGGGGGGAATGGGGGGATAAAATTGGAAGGGGGGGGGGGGGGACAAATTGGGGAAGTGGGTTGGCTGGGGGGAAATATTAATGTGGGGGGAGGGGGGAAAATTGTATTGGGTGGGGGGGGATTTTATGTGGGTGGAGGGGGATATTGTATGTGGTGGGGGGGATTTTGTAAAGTGGGGGGAGGGGAAGGGGGTATATTTTGTTATGTGGGTGGGAGGGGGGTATTGTATGTGGGGGGGATATTGTATGGGTGGAGGGGGGTATTGTTGTGGGTGGGGGGGGAATTGTAGGGGGGTTGGGGGGGGATATTGAGTGGGTGGGGGGGAAGAAAAAAAATTTGTATGTTTGGGTGGAGGGGGATATTGTATGTGGGTGAGGGGGAAAATTGTATGTGGTGGAGGGGGTTAAAAGTATGTGGGTGGTGGGGGATATTGAAAAGTGGGTGGTGGGGGGTATTGTATGTGGGTGGTGGGGGATATTTATTGGGGGGAGGGGGTTTGTAGGGGGGTGGGGGGGGATTTTGTATGTGGGTTTATGGGGGGGATATTGTATTGGGGGGAGGGGGTTTTTTATGTGGGTGGAGGGGGTATTGTATGTGGGTAGGGGGGTATTGTATTTTGGGGGGGGAGGGGGATATTGTATGGGTGGGGGGGGATTTGTAAAAAAGGGTGGAGGGGGTTTTTATGTGGGGGGAGGGGGGATTTTTATTGGGGGGGGGGATTTGTATGTGGGTGGGGGGGGGATATTGTTGTGGCTGGAGGGGATATTTTATGGGGTGATGGGGTTTTTGTAATTTGGGGGAGGGGATAATTTTATGTGGGGTTTGGGGGGGGATATGGTTGGGCTACTTAGGGCCCCGTTCTATGATAGTGAGACAGGGCAAATGTGACTTTTCTTGCTTTTTTACTACAAAAATACGTTCTTTTTGCAAAACTGTATTAATTTTGGGAAAATGGGGCCCTTAAATTTCCCCAGAGGCCCTTTTTTTTTGTGGGGGGGGGGACAACGGGTTTTTGGGGTTTTGGGGGGATAGGGGGTTTTGGGGGGAAGGTTTCGGGGGGCCCCCGGTGCTTTAGTCAAAGGGGCCTTAAATTTCTGGGTTTGGGGCCCCCGGATAAAAATAGTGGAAAAAATAATGAGTTCCGGGGAAAAATTTGGGTTAATGATAAGGGGAAGAAGCTGAGCCTGAAATAAATAGGGTTATATGATAGGAAGAATTTAGCTCTGGATATATGGGTTATATGAAGAGAGAACTAGCCTGATTATAGAGTTATATGATAGAGAACAGGGGCTGAGTTCTGTGATATATAGGTTATATGATAGAGAGAGCTGAGCTCTGTGATATATAGGCTTAAAAAAAGATAGAGGAGAGAAGCTGAGCTCTGTGATATAGGGTTATATGATAGAGGAAAGGGCTGAGCCTGTGATATAGGGGTTTTATGATAGAGGAGAGAAGCTGAGTTTTGTGATTATAGGGTTATAAAGATAGGAAGGAAACTGAGCTCTGTGATATAGGGTTATATGATAGAGGAGAGAAGCTGAGTCCGTGAAAATATAGGGTTATTGATAGAGGAGGAGAAAGCTGGTCTGTGTGTATAGGTTATATGATAGAGGGAGAGAAGCTGAGCTCTGTGATGTATAGGGATATATGAAAGAGAGAAGCTGAGCTCTGTGATATATGATTATATGATATAGAGAGAGCTGAGCTCTGGGGATTTTTATAGGATTATATGATAGGGAGAGGAAGCTGGCTCTGTGATATTAGGGTTATATGATAAGGAAAGAGCTGAGCTCTGTGATATATGGGGGATATGATAGAGGAGGAAGCTGAGCTCTGTGATATATGGATTTATTTGATAAGGAAAGGAGTGAGCTCTGTGATATTTGGGTTTATGATAGAAAGGAAACTGAGCTCTGTGATATATAGAGTTATATGATGGAGGAGGGAAGCTGAGCTCTATGATATATAGGGTTTATATGATGAGGAAAAAGCTGTGCTCTGTGATTTTATAGGGTTATATGATGAGGAGAGAAGCTGAGTCTGTGATATATAGGGGTTATATGATTTGAGAAAGAAGCTGAGCTCCTGTGATTTTAAAGGGTTATTGTAAGGAGAGAAATGACCTGTGATATATAGGTTATATAAAAAGGAAAAAGCTGAACTGTGATATATGGGGTTATTGTAGAAGAAAAGCTACCCCTTTTAAAAATTATATAGAATTAATGATAGAAAAAAGCGTGCTGTATAATTTTTCCGTTAACCCCTGTTAAACCATTCCGTGTCGGGCCCTGCACTTGGCTGTAACCGGGGTACCCGTCGGGGTTTAGCGACCGGAGAACCCCCTAGGAAGCCCGTTCCCCCTGGCAGCGGTCCCTGTGCGCCCCGGGGGGCCCCCCTTGGGATCCCTTCCTGGGTGGGTCTCCACCTATACCATCTCGCCCGCGGTGATCACAGTTGATCCACACCTGTTACTGGACGATCGACGAGTCAGTATATACCGTCACCGCCGGATCATTACAAGGTGAAATAAGTATTGAACACGTCACCAATTTTGTGAGTAAATATATTTCTAAAGGTGCTATTGACATTAAGTCAAAGAAATCAAACCATAGATGTCCATAAATTAAGTTCCGTATAATAATGAACATGCTTACTGAAATGTATATAATACTTCAAAGACGGCTTCGGGGGGACATGATTAATTTATATAAATATATAAATGGTCCCTACAAAAAGTATGGGGAAAAATTATTTCAAGTGAAGCCCCCTCAAACGACAATTGGACATTCCCCTTCGACTAGGAAAAAAGGTTTCCCAATTCCAGAGAAGAAGAGCTTCTTCACTGTAACAACGTGAATCTGTGGAATAGCCTCCCTGGGGAGTGGTCACAGCAGGAACTGTAGAGAGTTGCAAGAAAGGCTTAGATACCTACCTGCAACTAAAGAATATTAATGTGTACATAGCTATGTAAAATTCTGGATCCTGGCTGGTGGAGGCTCTGGGGTCAGAGATATGGTCTCCACTGGAGCAGATTGGTTCTTGCCTTGGGGGTTCCAGGGCATTAACCAGTGGTGAGGCTGGGCTTAAAGTTCTTGTCTCTCTCCCTCACCCACATTTTCCCCACCCTTGGTTGAACTTAATGGACACGTGTCTTCTTTCAACCGTACTAACTATGCAACTATGTAACTATATAAAAGCCTTTGTTGGTTATGACGGCTTCAAGATGGCTCCTGTATGGAGGAACTAGTCACATGCATTGCTCAGGTGGGACTTTGGCCCATTCCTCCATACAAACACTCTTCAAACCCTGAAGCTTCTGTGGGGTTCTTCTATGAACCCTGAGCTTTAGTTCCTTCCATAGATTTTCTATTGGGTTCAGCTCAGGTGATTTGGGGGGCCTTCTAGCGATTTATTTTCTGTCTCTGAAACCAATTGAGAGTTTCCTTGGCCAGGTGTTTGGGATCATTGCCTTCCTGAAGTCTCCACCCTCGTTTAATCTGCATAATCCTGGTAGATGGCAGCAGATTTTTATCAAGAATGTCTCGGTACATTTTTCCATTCATCCTTCATTTAATTGTGTGAAGTTTGCCAGGGCCGTCTGCTGAAAAACAGTCCCACACCATGATGTTCCCACCTTCAAAGTTCCTTGTAGGTCTGGTATTTTTGGGGTGTTATCCAACGCCGTTTGGCTCCCAAACATGGTGTGTATTATGACATCCAAAAAATTAATTTTGGTATAATATGACCAGACTATATTCTCCTAGTATTTCATAGGTAAGTCTAAATGTTGTTGAGCAAACCTTAAACTTGCCTTTTGTTCAGCAATGGAGTTTTGTGTGGTGGTCATGGAGGTTTAGCGCATTACTTGTATCTTCTTTGAAACAATTGTAGTTGCTGATTCCAGATCTTTCTGTAGCTGTCCATAGGTGGTCCTTGCCTCTTGGACAACTCTTCTGATAATTCTTCTCACGTCTCTGTATGAAATTTTGTGGGGAGCTCCTGGGCGTGTTCGGTTTATGGTGAAATTATGTTCTTTTTTTTTTTAACAAAAATTTATATTTGCTACATCTCTGGCAAGTAATTACAGAATACACTTGCATTGGTTTCATAAAACGTTAACTACTTGTTATAGAGAAGGAACCATTTTTTGGTATAAAATACATTTAAGACAAAAACATATACTTGATAACATATATAAGGTCTATTTTGAAAGTACACTAAAGTGGATTTAGGCAGAGATATGTGAGAGAGTTTTTAATAGTCCATCTCCAAGTAAGCAAAGGTCTCTGCTTATATGCCCCATATGAGAAGATAATACAAGACCTTTAATTTGCTAATCATACAGTGTAATTCACATATATTCGACAAGAACAAATACGAACAAAAATTAATAAAGAATAAACAAACAACAGTTAGCACAAAGAAAAAATGAACTAGCCAGAGTAGAGCGTCCTTTTCCCGTCGGAGCATTTTCAGTTTGTCTTATGCAAGAGTCAGGGTGAGCAAGGCATCAGGAGAGGGGCGAGGGGGAGGGGGGGCACAACATAACAAAACCAGGGACCCATGTCATCCTCCGCTATATAGCACAAGCATCCCACACACAACAGGACCCGCGTCAGCCATCCTGCAAGGGATCTTGCGGCTGCAATCTACCTAAAGAGCCATTTTGAGCTTCCAATAGGAACCAGCTAGTAAATTGAAAGATGTCTACCAATTTTTTTATTTAATTCGGAGAGTAGAACTTTTCTAGAAAAGCCCTCCATTTACCCCCAAAAAAATTTGCCAGCGCTTCTTTGTGACGCTCCGTGTAGATTTGGTCGGCAATTGCGTATCTCTTAGTTTTTTTCCACTCCCATTTTAAATTGGGGTTTATTTTTCCCACTCCGGGATTTTTTTTTCCCAACTTTTCTCACTTAACTTTAAGTAGTTTAGAAATTCTTCTGTAACCAATGCCATCAGTATGTTTTGCAATAATAAGGTCGTGACGGTCTTAAACCTTCAGGGTTTTTAACCCATCATGAGATTTTTTTTGTGTGGAAACTTGGTAATGAGCACCTATTTTATCCGAACCAGCTTTTAATTTTCACAAATGGCGGGTTCTTTCTTTTTTGGAGTTTTCACTGGTTTCTAACTTTCCATGGTTTTTTTGCACCTTTTTCTTAATGTTTCAAACTTTTTCCCTGTGCATTTTCTTTAAATAACAAAATTTTTAATAACAAACATTTATGGTTTGATTTTTTAAAAACCTGTTTTTGGAGGGGTTTTTCCCAAACATTTGAAAAGAAATTCTTTGTTAGCACCTTTATAAAAAATTTTTATTAGAAAATGGGTGACTCGTTACAATTTCAGCATGCCTGGTGGTTGTCACTTAAGCCGGGTTTACACATCGGACTTTTAATATCGTAAAAGTCCAACATGGTTTCCTTGGCACTAATCCGAGGCGACACCTCTGGTATGGACACAGTTTAGTCCCATATCAATGAGTCTAACCTGCGTCACTCCTGCCGGAGCGGGATCTTGGGGGGGTTCCAGTCAGATAGAAAGAATAATAATTCTTTTTTTTTTTCCACACCACGAATTTGAAATCTATGGTCTGACAAATATGCGTCGTAGTTTGCTATGTGAACTACAGTGCGGACTGGCCATTGACATGAATGGTCGTTGGAATCCATGTAGATTTTAATGAGGAGTCCAATACGGAATCCGTGTCGAATTCCTCATTAAAATCCATTGTGTTAACTTACCCTTAGAGGCACCAACTTAGTCATAAAAGTTGCATTTGATGGTTCTGATATTGTAATTAACCACATACAATCTGTAACTTTAGGCTCTTGTGCCAAAGGCATGTTGTTAAGGAATCTCTGCACTCCAGACCCTTGCATCCTAAAGGTATGTTCACACCGCATTTTGAGGCGCGTACATGTGTGCTCCTCAAGACGCCAGGTGTTTTAGAAGTACGTGCTGGCCAGCACATACTTCTAAAGTGCTGGGGAGGGGGGGGCAGCCCCATTCGCTTTCATTATCCCCGTCATGTAAGCATTGGGAAGAAGGGACATGCAGTATGTGTCGAGGAAGACGGAGGATAATCATAGCTCTCTATAAGAGCTATGATTACCGTAGTTACAGTCCGTACTTCAGGGCCTATCGCAGCTTTATCAATACTGTCTGATACTAAAACAGTGTAAAGTTGGACTAGACAGTCTTACAAGTATCCCACTTATCATAGTGTTGATAAATGTGGAGCAAGTTTAGACTGTTCAGCTAACTTTACACCTTCTATTAGTTGGCTCACTATATGCTACGTATTATGGCAACATTTTGGCACAGGATGTTGCATGCTAAGCCGTGCACTTTCTGGAAAGCCATGCCCTTTTGTTGGATAAGGAGCAGAAGTGCCTAGAAACTGTCTAAGGGTATGTTCAAAAAGAAAAATGGATAAACGCTCACCAGGGATCTCCAGTAACGAGAGGTTCAACCAACAATCCTTCCACGCACGGTGCTTCGGAAACGGACATCCGGCTGTAGACGCCCAAATGCAAATTTGTATAATGAAACAAGGCTTGTTCCAGCACTCGTGCTCCAGGTGTAATTCAAAATGAAAAAACACACTTTATTGAGGTAAATAAAAACAAATTAAAAATACATTGCTGCAAAATGTACGCGTTTCAAGCCACTAGCAGGGCTCTTAATCGTAACATGATACGATTAAGAGCCCTGCAGCAATGTATTTTTAATTTGTTTTTATTTACCTCAATAAAGTGCGTTTTTTCATTTTGAATTACATCTGGAGCACGAGTGCTGGAACAAGCCTTGTTTCATCATATAAGGGTATGTTCACACAGAGAATTTTCAAGCTTATTTTTGGGCATATTTTGTGCCAAAATATGCCCCAACATAAGCTTCAAACAATGTTCTAAACACCTCTCATTGATTCTGATGTAAAATCCATGTTGTCGTTCACACAACACGAATTTTACAATAGTATTTGCGCTGAGTATTTTGAGACAATTTTACTCGCGTAAGTTTAAGTGCCTTATCAATATTTGAGGCTTTTAAGCCAGTAAAATTCCTATAGGAAACAATGAGTATCGGATACTTTGCATGGGAACGCCTCAAAAATGCTCCACACTTTGGATCTCTGTACTCACTGAGAGAAGCGCTGACGATGCTCCCTGTGATGATGCTTTGATGCTCCCCATAATGCTGCTCCCTGTGATTAACCCCCCCCCCCATGATAGTGCTCCGACGCTCCCCATGATGATGCTGTGACGGTCCGCGTGATGATGCTCCAATGTTCTCCAAGATGATGCTCCAATGCCCCCCACGATGATGCTTTGATGCTCCCCGTGATGATGCTCCTCATGAGCTACCTCACATGCAGGGCAGGATATTATGATTGGTAATATGAGGTGCAGTTGAAATTATGCTTGGGGTAGAGTTAGGGTAAATATATATATATATATATATATATATATATATATATATATACACACATACACCATAATACTATGTATATACAATATTTAATTATATTTAATATGATCAGAGTATAATATTGAATAAAGCTATGACAAGAAAACTGCACCGAAAAACGCATCAACGCGCCTTAAATCAGAATAGTAAATATCCTCTTCAAAATCCTCTTCAAATCTGTCCCTAATCAGATTTGAAGCGGATTTTGAAAATGAAATTTACTCTTTAAAAAAACTCAGTGTGAACATAACCTAAGACACGCAATAAATGTGGTGTAAAGTATGTAAGACAGTATCTTTGTTGCAAATGGCTCTACAATTATGGTGCAATTGCCTTAATAAATGTGCTCCTATGTGTAAATATCTTTCTTCACAGCAGTATTACTCATCTGTTACTAAGTTGTCTTGTTTTAAAGACAAGTCATGAAGATGTGTTGGCTTAAATAAAATATAATTACATCTAATACATGTTTGAACAGCATCTAGTGTTTCCTCCCACAGGAGTAACAGCATCATCATTATTCATTAGACACAGAGAGAAGCTTGCCTGCAGGGGGTTACTTAAAACCTACGTAAAACCCTTGTGGTCATGAGACGGTCACACAGGCGTTTAGTACATGGCCATAGATGGCAGAGTTCTCTTATGTAACAATCCTTGCACCTGTTTGAGCATCTCTGTTTTCAACATCCAAACTTTCTGCTTGTACTTACTGAATGCAGACGTAATAAGTTACTTACAGGAGAAGAAAACAGGTCCTGGACCATGTGATGATCACGCTGACGTAGCACCTAACAGCATAGGCATCGGAGCTCACTCATGTAACAAGCCATGGACCTGTGTGAGCACAATTCCTACTGCACAGTCAAGATCTGTGCAATCAATCCCCTTTGTCTCACTCGGGTGGAAACTTTGCGAGGTATTGGAAATGTTTTGTTTCCACAGACACATCAAGTTTCCAGTGCTCCCTGTGCTTTTTCCCTGTTATAGTGGTCATGTTGTGTGGCTCTTTTATTTATTCACATACATTACTGTCTGATCAGGGAGAATTTGTGGTTTCTGCAACCCCTGCCTAATACGACACACAGATATCCTGTACAATGTACACTTCTGGTAAGTGTGGTTTGAAGTGCCTCAAAACCCCCAACAAGAGCATGGAAATTTGCTGTCTTTTTCAGATTATTAAAGAAACCACAAGATTTTCCAGTAGGTCAAACCATACGCTAGGGGAAATAATTTCAGTATAGGCCAGAAATTGCACACGACCATGTTATTGTAGTGTAATAAATTATGACTGACATAGACAGTAAAATTACTATAAGTTATTTATATCACATTATTCTGTGACATATATTCCGTCTCATTACTCCCTAAGGTAGTTTACAATACTATTTGCTGTATGTCAAACAGAGACTTACAATAAGGAAGATAACTGACCTAAGAAAAGAGATGAAAAGTGAGTACCTCAAGGAAACCTACACAAACAAAGGGAGAACATATTAGAACCAAATTTTAGCTGGGCTTGAACCTACAGACTAAGGGATGAAAGGCAAACACCACAAGCCTTCAAACCACCATGGGGGTGATATTGGCAGGCCTTCTGGCTTTCCTTCTAAATATATGGAAAAGGGATGATTATGACACCACCTCAAGCAGTCTCCAAGTTTGACATAATTCAGAAGAGGCAGGCAATACAGACCTAAACCACGAGGAGTAACTTGAAGCTTCTGGGCCCCGGTGCAAATACTGAAATGGGGCTCCTCAGTTACCATGTGCCATTGACAATGCTATCAGAGAGTACCGGGCCCCCTTAGGCTGCAGGGCCCGGTAGCGACTGCTACCTCTGCACCCGCTATAGCTACACCCCTGTCTAAACCCTGAATGGCAGAACTGTTTTTGGATGGCAGGCGTTCTGGGTCCTAATTCTACAGCAACATGTTTTGTCACGGTTGGCCCTTTACGGTGTACTTCTGATCTATAAATGAGTTGCTGTTCTTAGATCAGCCTCCTGTCCATTTTATCCTAGGATCATCACCCTTGACTGCTTCTAAAAGACATGGTGCCTCTCTCCAATGAGAACCCTTACCCCTTTAGAACCACCATTAACTGTGGCATATTCAGTGGAGAATCCATCTTTTCACGTGGTCAGTTTTCCTGTGACTGGACCAGAGACTGGGAAGGCCGTCTTTAGACAGCTCTATAAAGTAAATTTCCCTAATTTGCCTTACAGCAAAAAAAAAATTCTAAAAGTGGGAAAGTCATAGCTGGGCACAATTTACTTGCGCAATTTGTATTTGTAATGTAGCATACACCATGTTCCCAGAGAGGACACAAGCCTACTGAGAAATATAGCATAAGTTGTAGCGTCTCTAAATCCCCTCAACTTTTAATGATCAAGCTTCCCACCGCGCACAACATTTTTATTTGTCAAAAAAGGACACAACTGTCAAGTTGCTCTTTGTGTTATTTAGAAAAATTAGTCATTCAGAAAAGTGTTGGTCAGTTCCACAGGCACAAATAGCTAAAGTCATCAGCTCTGCCATTTACCTTAATGGGCATGGGCCTGCTTGGGGTACTCATCCCACTCTGGAATTACATGTGCATACTCTCTGATAGTATGCCAGCAAAGCCAAATTAAGGGCATCAACAATACAGAGCAGCTATTTTACGGTGGCTGCCTCCCTACCATTTCCTCTCCATTATCATAAATGCTCTCTACACACAACCAACAGCCCCACTGCAACATCTTGTTATCAGTTACACTTTTACACAGTAGCCCCTATAACAATATAAAAACACTCTACCAATAGCAAAACTACTTTGCATTGTGCTGACTAAAATCTCTTCTAATATGCTGGCATTCCTGAGGTGTGGAACTGGAACGCCTGCAGCACTGATGATAATTTGGCTCTGAGTATTTAGGTATATTCATCCGTGTGCTTCAATAACAGTTTACTGCACTGATTACCATATGATCAATGAGATCAATGCAAAATGCAGTGGTTTTTGAATTTTTATTTTGCTGTAATTTCATTGTAATTGTCGTGCTAAGCTGTGATTTCACTGCACCATATGAGTGTACCATTAGTAAATGTGCCTAAATGATAATGGAAGTATGCAAAGGAGAAACTTGGTCTGAGCTCCAATAAAAAATTTGGTAACAGAGCCCCACCTATCCTGTGTCACCTGCAGTGGTACGAAAAGGTAAGTGAATCCTCTAAAATAATCTGGATTGCTGTATTAATTACTAATAAAAATTTGAGGGTTTCTCCTTTATATGGCAAAACTTAAAAGATTTTCGACTCAGGGGAAAATAATACAGATGGGAACCTACTCTGTGTTACCTGTCTTGGTACCTGTTCAGACCTCCACATTTCAGGGAGAGTAGATTCCAGCTACAAGCTGCTATGCATTGATTTAAAAACCTGTGCAGATGGGCGGAGTGCAAAAACCAAAAAGGGGGCAGCAGCCACTCCCCCCATACAAACAGTCTAAAAAATAATGTTTGGTCTGCACATCCCAAAAGATTTTTTTTTTGTATTACAAAAAATCTTTTTGGATGTGCAGACCAAACATTATTTTTTTAGACTTGTTTTTTAGACTGATTGTTATCTTAATCCTAAAATAATCACACTTGAACTATACACAAACAGTGTCTTTTAGGCCGTGTTCACACGGCTTATTCCCGACGGATTTGTGCGCTCACAAATCCGCCGTGAATAAGGGGCGGGACGGGGGCGGGGCCGGAGCGCGGCGGGGGCGCCGCAACCCGGCCCCATAAACAATGTATTATCTACGGCGCCGTAAATAATGTGCATGTCACTTTCTCCCCGCCCGGCGGATTCGCCGAGCGGGGAGGAGCGACGGAATCCACTGTTCTCTATGAGAACTGTGGATTACCGTAATTACTTCGACGGATTGGCGCCGTACTGCCGCGCAAATCCGGTGCGCAGTACGGCGACAATCCGCGGCAAAATAAGCCGTGTGAACGAGGCCTTATTCAACAGATTGAGTAAACATCCACAGTGCAGTGACACAAGGTGAGTAAAAGGGGTGTTCCGGGACTGATTAATGCTCATTCTTTCATCAGATTATGAGTAAAAATAGAAGAGAAGACTCATACTTATCTCCTGGACTGTCCCGTTCACTACCGACTGCCGGTCTGTTCAACCAGGAAGTAAACAGTGAACGTTCATCGTTCACGTAACATGTGCAGCCAATCAAAGGCCAAAATGTTACATGTTCGTGACCTTTCTGGCTGGAGCGGTCACGTGAACGCTGAACTTCACTGCTTCATTCCGGGATGAACGCAGCGGCAGTCAGGAGCGAACGGGAGCATTCGGGAGGTAAGTATGAGTCTTCTCTTCTATTTTTACTCATACCCCGATGAAATAACAAGCAATAATCAGTCCCAGAGCACCCCTTTAACCTTTGTGTTAATACATTGTCCAAAAGCTAATTGGCAGAAGGTATTTTGAGTGGGATCCACAGGTGCTGTGCACATAAAGGCGCACAAAGCTTC
>JAODAL010038251.1:0-39433 GCA_025379985.1 Phyllomedusa bahiana
AGGATTTTGGTGCCAAAATCCATAGAGAAAAGGATTTCAGTGCCAAAATCCGTAAAAAAACATATTTTTAGCATCAGGAGTGAGAGAACAAACTTATTTTTGCGTCAAAATCTATAAAAAAGTATTTTTAGCGTCAGACGGGAGAGAACTTTATTTGTGCCAAAATCCGTAAAGAAAAGGATTTTAGCACCAAAATCTGTAAAAAACTGATTTTTAGCATCAGAAGTGAGAGAAAGTTACTAGGGCCAAAATATGTAAAGAGACGGATTTTAGCTGCAAAATCCGTAAAGAAAAGGATTTTAGCGCCAAAATCTGGAAAAATCCTGATTTTTAGGGTCAGAAGCGAGAGAACTTTATTAGCGGCAAAATCTATAAAGAAAAGGATTTTATCAGCAAAATCTGTTAATAACCGTATTTTTAGCGTCAAAAGCAAGAGAACATTACTAGCACCAAAATATGTAAAGAAACGGATTTTAGTGCCAAAATCCGAAAAGAAATGGATTTTAGTGCCAAAATCAGTAGAGAAACGGATTTTAGCATCAAAATCCGTAGAGAAATGGATTTTAGCAACAAAGTCTGTAAAAAAAAACTATTTTTAGCGTCAAAAGTGAGAGAACTTAATTATCGCCAAAATCCGTAAAGAAAAGGAATCTAGTGCCAAAATCCGTAAAGCAACAGATTCTAGCGCCAAAATCCATAAAAGCAACGGATTCTAGCAACAAAATACGTAAAAACAATGGATTACAGCGCAAAATCTGTAAAGAAAAGATTTTAGCGTCAAAATCCGTAGGAAACGTGTTTTAGTGGCAAAATCCGTGGAGAAACGTATTTTAGCGGCAAAATCCACAGATAAAAGGATTTAGTGCCAAAATCCATAAAAAAACATATTTTTAGCATCAGGAGTGAGAGAATTCTTTATTAGCGGCAAAATCCGTAAAGAAAGGGATTCTATTGCCAAAATCCGTAAAGCACAAAACATTCTAGCGCCAAAATCCGTAAAAGCAACGGATTCTAGCAGCAAAATCCGTAAAAACAATGGATTATAGCGCAAAATCTGTAAAAGAAAAGGATTTTAGCGTCAAAATCCATGAGAAACGTATTTTAGTGGCAAAATCCGTGGAGAAAGTATTTTAGCGGCAAAACCCCACAGAGGAAAAGGATTTTAGTGCCAAAATCCGTAAAAAAAAAACCCATATTTTTAGCATCAGGAGTGAGAGAATTTTATTAGCGTCAAAATCCGTAAAGAAAAGGATTCTAGCTGCCAAAATCCTCCACTGTAAAAAAAGTATTTTTAGCGTCAGAAGCGAGAGAGAACGTTAATAGCACCAAAATATGTAAAGAAACGTATTTTAGTGCCAAAATCCGTAAAAGCAACGGATTCTAGCAGCAAAATCCGTAAAAACAATGGATTATAGCGGCAAAATCTGTAAAGAAAAGGATTTAGCGCGTCAAAATCCATGGAGAAACGTTTTTAGTGGCAAAATCCGTGGAGAAACGTATTTTAGCGGCAAAATCCACAGAGAAAGGAGGAATAAACTAAATTAGAAATTTTGCGCAAAGAAGACAATCGTAAAGAAACAGAAAAACAAAAAGGGCTTATTATTGTAAAAAAGGGAACAGAACATTTAGGCAAAATCCTGGAAACGATTTAGGCAAAATCAAAAAAAGGATTTTAGCCAAAATCTAAAAACATTTTAGCATCAGGAGTAAAATATACAAATCCGTAAAGAAAAGGATTCTAGTGCCAAAATCCTAAAGCAACACATTCTATGTGCCAGAATCCGTAAAAAAAAGTATTTTTAGCGTCAGAAGCGAGAGAACGTTAATAGCACCAAAATATGTAAAGAAACGTATTTTAGTGCCAAAATCCATAAATAAACCGATTTTAGCGCTAAAATCCATAAACAAACAGATTTTGGCGGCAAAATCCATAGAGAAAAAGATTTTTGTGCCAAAATCCGTAAAAAAACATATTTTAGTGTCAGGAGCGAGAGAACTTTATAAGTGCCAAAATATGTAAAGAAACGGATTTTAGCACCAAAATCCGTAAAGCAACGGATTTTAGCGCCAAAATCCATAAAGCAACGGATTTTAGTGCCAAAATCCATAGAGAAACAGATTGTAGCACCAAACCATTGCGCCAAAACTTTGTTAGTCAAAATCCATAAAGAAGTATTTTTAGCGTCAGAATCGAAGAGAACTTATTAGCACCAAAAATATGTAAAAACGTATTTTAGTGCCATAATCCTAAAAGCAACGGATTTACAGAAAATCCAAAAACAAGGGATTATAGCGGCAAAATCGTAAAGAAAAGGATTTTAGCGTCAAATCCATGGAGAAAACGATTTTGTGGCAAATCCGGGGAGAAACGTATTTTAGGGGCAAAATCCACAAAAAAGGTTTAATGCCCAAAATCCGTAAAAAAAAAATTTTTTAGCATTCAGGGGTAGAGAATTTTTTTTAGCGTCAAACCCGAAAGAAGGTTTCTATTTTCCAAAATCCTTAAAGCAACACATTCTAGTGCCAGAATCCGTAAAAAAAAAGTATTTTTTTAGGTCAGAAGCAGAAAAAAGTAATACACCAAAATATGTAAAGAAACGTATTTTAGCCAAAACCCCATAAAGAAACAGTTTTAGCGCTAAAATCCATAAAAAAAGATTTTGGCGAAAAATCCATAGAGAAAAAATTTTTGTCCCAAAATCCGAAAAAAAACATATTTTAGTGTCAGGACGAGAGAACTTTATAAGTGCCAAAATATGTAAAAAAAGGAAATTTTTAGCCCCCAAAATCCGTAAAGAAACGGTTTTTTAGCGAAAATTTCCATAAAGAAACGGATTTTAGTGCCAAATCCAAAAGAAAAACAGATTGTAGCCCCAAAAAATCCTAAAAAAAAAGTATTTTTGGTCAAAACGAGAAACTTTTTTTAGCAAAAAAATTTGAATTGCAAAAAAAATCGTTGGACAAAAGCATGATCAATTTTTAAAACGAGGACACAATTTGGACACTTGTCTGCAGAATTGATAAGGTATAACCACCTCAGCCCTCTGGGCTCCACAATCATTACTGCCTGCTCCCTATAGCTGTGAACTGCAGACACTAGAACATGATGAGGTCACAACAGGGAGGGCCTGGGAGGGAGCTGAAGAGAATCAGACGGAAGACCCTTATGCACAGTGATTGCTTTACTCCTGCTTCCTGTGTGTCGTGCAATCACACAGTACAGAGCTGCTTCTAAAGAGGGCAGTGTTCTGTACACACAAGTATCAGTAATAACTTTCTATACAAGCTCACACTAAGAAAAATAAATTTAACTGAAAATAAAAAGGTTATAGAAAACACACACAATTTTGAAACAAAAAAATTGCGACACATTCCCTTTAAAGGTTAATGCACAATTAGCAGATTTGTTGCAGAGTCTCTGCATAGAATTTCACGTGGAAAATATGCAGCAGATTATAGTACAAGCTACCATTTTACACGTCATATAAACACACAGTAGAAAATCTCAACAAAAAAATTGACCCGTGGCATGGATTTATCAACCCTCATTAAGAATTAGATTTTTAACAATTTTATTGAGAATTTTTTCCCTTTGACGTTAAAAAATCAAAGCGGCAAAAAATGCTTTGAAAAACCGTACAATTACGGCAAAGATAAGGTTTTTAAGACCCCCCTTCTCTACATTTTCAACCAGCTTTGCACAGAATTGTACGGCCACAATCTGCAGTGGGAGCCGGGCTACAATAAAACCGCTTTGGAGCTAGCTCCAACCCAGCCAAAAACCACATCTGCACACCTTGGTTGAAAAGAGAAAAAAGTTTTTTTAAAAGGCTTCTAATTTTTCCATAAAAATTAAAAGTACATTTAACAACAATCCCATAACATTAGCATAGGGTAGATTTTAAATTAATTATTATTTTAGAAGTAAAACCCAAAATTCTAAAAATGTTTTCTAAATTACAAAAGTGGGGTTTTTTGACAAACAAACAAAAATGTACCAATATCTTATAAAAAAAGCATTGAAAAGAAATTCCCAATAAAGGATACAATTTTAGATTTAAAAAAAAAAGTGTCCTTTAGGAAAAAACAGGCTCTTCCTAAGGGTTAAGCAAATTTTTTTTTCCTTCTATGGAAAAATTTTCATCCAAAAATGGAAAATTTGGCGTGGATGAGTCTTGCAGTTTTCCTGCAGATTTCTTTTATTGCCACAAAAATATTTCCAATTTCTTTCCCCTTAAATATTTAAACAACTTTCAAAATGTACCCACCCTGTTAAAAAATTAGGGGGACATGTAGAAAACTGTCTAGGTCTAAACTTTTTTTTTTGCCCATTGCAACCAATCAGAGCTCATGAAAGAAATCAGAGCCCGTTTTATTTCACGAGGCTCTAAAAAAATTAAAAGGGAGCTCTGATTGATCGCTATGTGCAACAAAAAATCTTAGACCTAACATTTCCATACATAGGCCCTTAGTTAAATTAAAAAACTGGGGAGTCAAAGGCTTGTCACACGTGTATTTGCAGGGCTAATTTCGCCCCGCAATTATGCCGTGGGGACGGGGGGGGAGGGGGAAAGTGGGGGGGGCCGGACTTCCCCGGCCCATAGAAATCAGTGCTAGCGGGCGTAAACCCGCAAAGAAACTGACAGTCAATTATCCCCCCGCCCGGGGGGGGAGAAGACGTAATCCAAGTTTCTTATGAAAAAACTGGAATTACCGTAAAAAAAGGGCCTTTTCGCCCAAAATTGGGCGCACTTCACGTGTAATTACCAAATACGGCCCATTTTAACCTTTGGAACAGGGCCTAAGGATTCCCCAAAGTAACTCACAGTGGCTAACTCAACTGCCCATGGGGAGCAAGAAAACATCCGGGGCAGGGGGTCCCTGAGCAAGACGGTTCAAGTGCTTTTAAGGGAAGAACGGCACTCTTTTTCACACTTATCCTGACCCTAATGGAACCCTACCCTCACCATAATCCTAACCAAAATTTGGGGTTAGGGTTTTTTTGTTTTTTTTTTAACTGGTTTGGAGGATAACTTTCCCAATTCCCAAAGGTTCTCCCGTGGGGACTTTTTGTCAATTCGGGCAATGCCACAAAGGGGTTAAAAACACAAAAATTAGTCTGACCCGCATCAAAAGCTTGGGGAATTTTCTTTGAACCACAACACAGCAATGAGTGTAGCATCGATTCCTCATCCTCCTAAATTAGCAACTCTTTTGCAGACTTTTACAGAACAGTCCTTCTTACCTCCTCCGGTGAGTCTGAAGCGTCAAAAAATTGCATATCTTGTTCCCGTTCCCAAATCCATGAATTTATTTTTTTAAGACATTTCTCCTTGGGGTTGATGGATATAGTGGAAAAAAGAGGGAAAATTTTAAAACATGGCAAATAACAAAAAGGGGACACTTAGGGCCCCGTTCGCAGGTGATAAATGTACTTTCCCCCCAACCCAAAATTTCTCCCTTCTTTCTTAAAAAGGGAGCCAAACCTTCCAATACCCTTCCCAATTCCTAAACAAAATGGAAGCAAAAATTTTATCAAATTAAAATGTACTTCCACATCAACAATAACATCATGACAGTATATAAAATAATGGATAGAAATAACCCCTTTTACACGTCTTTTACCAAAGGGGCCCAAATCATGAAAATCAAACCATATTTCAACAGAAAGGGAAATGAAAAAAAACCAAAGCTTAAGAAAAAGTTTATTGAAAAGGGGCTATATGCGAAAGAAATGGAGATGAAGGTAAAGGAGGTAGGGTTGTCCTAGTATTGGGTTTTCAAGGGCTAAAAAAAAAGGGAAGAATCATAGATTAGGAATTTTTCAGTTATAAAAGATCACGCGGGACTGTAAAAAGCCCAAAAATAAAACAGGGGCATACCCTTTAACAGAAAAACCCAAAATATGGATACCTTTTTACTGTCTCCCCAAATTTTATATCAAAAGGGGGAAAATTTGGTAGTATATAGTCAATTAATCTCTTAAAAATCACTAAAAAAACGAATGCTGGAACCCAGGGGAAGGGAAATTTGCATGCTTGTCATGCCAAACTGCAATGCAATTATTAAAGGGGAAGTAATAAACATCCTATAAGGGACCCAACATGTAAACCCCTTTTATACGTGAATACTAGTGGTGTAATCTAATGCTAAAAACGTCCTGTGGGAAGTAAAAAAGGGACAAAACAGCAAGAGCAGTACGTTTTTAGATAAATGAACAAGATCACAAAACCTATATAAAACAAAAATGGATAGATCAAGCCAAGAAAGAAAAATTTTAAGAGCAAAGAAAAGGGGAAGAAATTTGGAATCTATGGTCGCTAACATTCTAAGATAACATAATATCTTATCAAAAAATGGTGTTCCTGGAAGCGGTGAAAAAAAATGAACCAATACAAAAAAACACGTTTTTTCAACTTTAGGTGTATTGGATCCCAAAATGGATACGCTTTTGCAAAAAGGCTTAAAAGAAGATGCAATGGGGATATTCCACTAAGGAAGTTTCTGAGTCTATACACTAGTTAAGCATGATCGAACCACCTCATAGTTGGCTTGCGCAGTGTGTAGTTTTGTTTTAAAAATTTTTCCATCTTGGGTTTAGGGGAAAAGAAAAAAAACAAAAGGTATATAAGAATTGAATTTAAAATTGGAAAGAAAGATGATATGGTCAAACAATAGATTTAAATAAGGTTGCCTAAAAACCCAATATTTGTTTTTAGTGCTATTTTTAAATTTAACGGTATTTCACTAATAAACATGATATGTACGGTGCTTTTCACCTTTACAAAGGGGTTTGCCGCCCTCGAAAGGGGGTGGATGGCAAATTTGAGTAAATGAGATGGTGAAGTCGATGATGGGCCCCGGGAAAAGTGAGGGACCGTAGATGTCCCAGTAAAAATTTGACTGAACAAGCACGGAAGACACTCAGGTGAAAAAGGGTTTTCTTATATATATTTTTTAAAGAAGAAAAAATGACCACGATTTTTTAGTTTTTTTTTAATAAAGGAATTTTTTTATCAAAAATAGTTAATGAACTATATAACCGCAACACCATTCATTTGACTAGATATAAGCAGGGGGGGGTCCTCAACTGCGGGGTGTCCTGAGGAAAGTAAAAATGCAATGACTGAAGAAATCCCCTTCACTGGGCCCGGTCGCGAGCACGGCCGCGCAAACCAAACTGCAGCTTTCGGGCCCCAATTTCTTCTAGTGTGAACGCTTTTTCAAACTCTGTAGCCAATTGATTTCGCCCGCTATGGCCAAAACCTTCCCCCCACATTGGGTTAAATTCTTTTCTAGGATTTTCTTTTCCTTCCTCCTACACTTCTGCCATTTCCTCCCCTTTCCCTATTTATAGTCTCGCTTCCTTCTTCTTTGCCTGCGATATGGTTTCTTTTCCATAGTTTTGCCTGTATTCTATTTTCTTTCTGTGCTCTTTGACTCTTGCCTTTTCCTGGTCATTTTTTTGTCTCCACGTTTTTTTTTCTCACGTTTTGTACTGCGCTGCCCGTTTTTTTATGACCCGGCCTGCCCACTTCTCTTTTGTTCCGTGTTTGTTTTTTCTTGTCTGTGTTCCACTTGGCCCCGGCATCACTCTTCAGGTTTTGGGGCCCCACCTAGTAAGGATCGGGTTTTTCCCCCAAAAGGGGAGGGACACGGGTTTTGGGGCCATTCCGGCCTCACTCGCTTGTCTTTTCGTGTGTTCCTACAGCCCTGACTTAATAAGGGGTTCCCCGTTTTTTTTTTCCTTGTCCAGAGTTAGAGCGGGTCAAAGAGCATCTCTCCTCTGGAGGCCTCTCCTGCCTGCATTTCACAGACAACCATTGTTCAAAAAGGTGTTTTGTAATGTTAGATTCCACAGTGGTGTCCCTGTAGGAAACGAAAATGTACGCCCTTTTCACACAAAATTACAGCTAATGCTGGGGCCCATCAAGGACATTTGCGATCTCAAGGGGGCCCTTTTAAAAAAAACAAGTGGAAACCCCTTTAAACCTCTTAGAGGGGTTTTATAAAGAAAATCTAGGGTGTTGGGACAAGGGAGGAACACTATTACGCTAAAGGAGTATGCAAACATTATTTAAATGTAACAAATTCCCCCCAATCGGGGTTAAAAAAAAAGTAAAAGAAATAAAAAGTGTGAAAAAAAATATAATAAAAATAAATATTTTAAAAAAAAAATGTGTGCAACAACAGAAAAAAAACCCTCCACAATTAGTCCAGTAATGCAGACAAAGGCTTTGTTTTGGTCACTTTTTGCAATTTGTAATTCTCTCACCCCAAAAGATAGCATGAGCGGGTTTTAAAAACCCACAAAAAGTTTTCTAAGGAGTGCAGGTCATCCAGGAGGGGGGACATCAATGCGAGAATGGGAAGAAATGTTGTGCCCAACGCACGTGTCCAAGCAGGACAGACCCCGGAAAAAAAGTGGGGGGGCAATAAGGCAACAACCCAGCAGCAAGAAAAACTACCCCTCCTTTTCAATAGGAAAAAAGGGGGACAGTGAGAGCCCTGCAAAAAGACCTTCCCAGGGGTCTAATGGTCAGTAATGGTATTGGGGGGGCATTTTTTTGTAGGTTTTCACAGCCCTCCAAAGGCGCCAGAGGTAACCTGACGCATTGGTAACGGATAGATCCCAGACTCATTCTGAGACCCAAAGCATTGCCCGTGGGGCCCTGGGTTTTCCTTAAAACACACAAACTAGGCCTCGTTGGGGAAGTATCAGCAGTTCCTCATATGAAGAAATTGATGCTTTTAAGATCGCCCTTCCCCCAAGAATCCAAATTTAGCACATCTGGGGCATCATGTCTCTTTCCCTCTTCCAACACCACTTTGTACCACAAGACTGTCCAAAGTTGATTGATGCTTTAATCCAGGTCTGAGTGGAGATCCCTCAGGAGAACATCCGCCGCCTCATCAAGAGCATGCCCAGGCATTGTAGGGAGGTCACACAGGCACGTGGAGGACACACACAATACTAAGCCTCATTTCCTTGTCTTGAGGCATTTCCACTGAAGTTGGATCACCTGAAATTTGTTTTTGCACTTTGATTTTGAGCATCGTTCCAAATCAAGACCTCCATGGGATATTAATTTTTATTTTCATTGATCATTTCTATGTTTTATTGCTTTCAACGCATTCCAATATGTAATGAATAAAGAATTGCAACTAGAATATGTCAACCATTGAGACCTAGGATGTAGTATTTTATTGTTCCGCAGTGTATATAATATATATATATATATAAAATTATGTATATTTAAAATTGTAGGGAATCAGCTCAAAGGTGGTACAGAGAGACGCACCCTGCGACTCCTTTAAGAATGGCGTTTTATTGCCAGAAAGGTACACACAAAAGGAAAACAACGTACTGGCCTTCACACAAAACAAAACAGCACACTGTCCGTGTGTAAACTCCCCAGTCCTGGTTCTTTTAGCAGGATCCAGTCTCAAGGGGATTTACAGGCAGCCTGCTGTAGACACTCTGTCTGACTCTCACACTGTCAGACTCCTTCGACAGACACACCCCTTGCTCACCTGACTTGCCAGGTTGATATACGTCTGAAACAAACCAAGGGCCTGGACCTGACATGGGAATAGCCAACCCACCCCGCTCTTTTGGCTACTCCAGTAAAAAGCCTACCCGATTAAAACTGCATAGCAGTTATACTAAACGTAAATGAAACGTTGTCAGTGGCCTACTGCCGCTGACACCATACTATATGGCTTTTTACCAAAACCGAACCAGACATCTCGTGAACATATCGACCGTCCACTACGGCCCCTGTGGTTATTACATACCCCCCCCTCTGCCTAAAACCGGGTTTTTTTGGCAACTTCCGCCACCAAACTATAGACCCTTGACAAGGCATCCCATTTCCCTGTAACTTGCCCGCCTATGCCTCTACAGAAAACAAGAAATCTTGTAATGCCAAAACCAGCGGGTTGACCCGCGAAATTGTTCCCCTTTTTCTCCCACATCCATTTTAGTGGGCATGGTCGGACACCACTTGAACTTCCTACCAAGCAGGTAGTACTGAAGGGAGTCTAGTGCCCACTTTATGGCCAAACCCTCTTTTTTCCACAATGGCATAATTTCTTTCCGCTGGGAGAGTTTCCTACTGGGGTTTACATTACTGGGTGCTCCTCCCCTTTTATCACCTGGGACAAAACGCCCCCAGCCCCACACCATGCGTCCGTCGGGACCACAAACTCCCGGAGAAGTCCGGGGCTACTAACACGGTTGTCGGCATAGAGCCTTTTTTTCAGCTCCTGAAAAGCCCCTCAGCTTCGGGAGACCACTTAATCATGGCAGATTTTTTCCCCTTCGTCAACTCTGTCAAAGGGACGGCTATCTCGGCGAACCTCGGGATAAACCGCCTATAATAGCCACAAATGCCAAGAAATGCCCTGACCTGTTTTTTGGAGAGGGGGGGGGCCATTTCATGGATAGCCCAACCCTTTAAATTCATCTGAGGTTTAATCTTCCCCCTTCCGACAATGTACCCCCAAGTATTTCGTCTCCTCCATTCCCAGGGCACTTTTTACTTTGGTTAATTTTAAAACCCCAGCGCTTCTCAAGCATCCAGAACAGCCTGGACTTTTCTTAGATGACTCTCCCAGTCATGGCTAAAAATGACGATGTCAATCTAAGTAGGCAGCGCATATTTTTCTATGAGGATATAGAACTTGGTCCATAGCCCTCTGGAAAGTGGCCGGGCCCCCTGTAAGCCAAACGGCATCCGGACGTATTGAAAGGACCGTCAGGTGTGAGAAAGCGGTTTTCTCCCTAGCCTCTTTCGCCAATGGGATCGCCAGTACCCTTTCGTGAGGTCTAAGGTGGTGATGAAATCTAGCTGTCCCAACTAAACAACCCTGGGCATGGGTGAGGCATCCACCTTAATCCCCTCATTTAAGCGACGATAGTCATTGCAGAATCTCCACTCACCATTTGGTTTTGGCACTAGAACAATGGGGCTAGACCACCCCACTTTTGGACCTCTCAATTAATCCCAGTTCTAACATCCGTTGAACCCCCCCTTCCCCCAACAACTTCTCTCGGGCTTCAGGAACCCCAAATATGGCCTTAGGTTCACTCGGACGGGGGGTCTGTGAGGATTTCATGGTTAATCACATTAGTAAGGCCCGGGCCCTCAGTGAACAGATCTTTGTTCTGTTGGAGCAACTCCCTGCATTCTTGCTTCTGGAGGGGACGGGGTCTCTGACACCCACACTGCCCCAAACTTCAGACGTGGGTTGACCGGTAAGGCAAGGAGACTCAGGGGTTTCCCTTTCCCCTCCATGTTTTAGCAGGTTGACATGGTACACCTGATAGGTTTTCTCCTTCCTGGCTGATGCACCCCCTATAATTAACCTCTCCCACCTTTTCAACGATCTCGTAGGCCCTGCCACTTGGCCAAGAACTTACTCTCAACAGTGGGGATTTAACACTAACACCCGGCCCCTCCTGGATTGAACTGTCTTGGCTGGGCAGATCTATTATTACCCTGGACTGGGCTCCTGTCCGCAAAGGTGCTTCCTTTACAATAGGCATCACCCGGGCCATTCTCTCCTGCATCTGGGCTACATGTTCCATCACACTCTTATGAGGGTCACCTCACTCTTCCGGGTTTCCTTCGCCACATCCAACAGTCCCCTAGGGTGCCTGCCATACAAAAGTCAAACGGTGAGAACCCTGTAGAGGATTGGGGCATTTCCCCCTAATTGAGAATAACAAATAAGGTAATAGGCAGTCCCAATCCCGTCCATCCCTCTCTACCACTTTTTTTAGCATGGACTTCAAGGCCCTTATTAAATCGTTCCACCAGGCCGTCCGTCTGAGGGGGGTAGACCGACTTTGCGTAACTGGGTGACTTTTAGAACCTTGCACATTCACTCATCACTTTGGACATGAAGGGGGTTCCTTGATCTGTTAAAAACTTCTTGGGAATCCCCGTTCGAGAGAAAACATAGAACACTCCCTTGCAATCACCTAGATGAAGGCTTTCGTAGAGATAGCTTCCGGGTATCGGGTGGCATAATCCACAAATGACCAAAATGTATTGGTGCCCCCCGAGCTGATTTTACCAATGGCCCCACAAGATCCATTGCTATCATGTCAAAGGGGACCGCAATAATTGGTAGGGGACAAGGGACTACGGAAAATGGGCTACTGGGGAACTCACCTGACACACAGGACAGATTGGCAGAAGTCCCTGATCTCTCGGTAACATCCAGGCCAATAAAAACGTTGCAAGGACTCCCCTCCAGGTCTTGGCAACCCCTAGTTGACCCCCTAACACATGGGAGTGGGCCAAGTCCCCTGACCATCCGCCTATATGGGCCCCGGAACTAGTAACTGTTCCACCACCTCATCCCTTATTTTGGTCACCCGTAAAAAGTAGATCCTGATTTAAGGCAAAAATGTGGGAACCGGTTTTCGGCCCCCGGTTCCTGGGTACCCCATTGAGGACTGTCACGCCCCCCATGGCCTCTTTCAAGTCAGATCCTGGAGCTGAGCTGTACCAAAATTCCCCTAGACACATCTAACTGGGAACCATTTCCCCCACGTGAGCCTCCTCCCCATTGTCCCCTACCATGACTGATAGCGGAAACTCAGGGATTACCTCCGGTTCCCCTGGATGACTGGCAATCCTGGTTTTCCCCCACAGATCCCAGAACCAAGGGCAATCACGGCCCACAATGACCTCATGCATCAAATTTTCCACCACCCCAAACACTTTGAGACAAGGTACCCCATTCCGTCTCCAGGTTAACCTGGGCCACTGGGTACACCTTGGTGTCCCCGTGAATACATGTAACCCCAAGGGGTTTTCCCTGGACCAGTTTCATGGGCAGAGTGGCTGCAATGAGGGTGACAAAAGTCCAAAAGTCCCGAAACCAGGGTTCCATTCAAAGTCAGGGTGCACATCTGGGGTTTCCTCCCCCTTGTTGGGTTTCCGCGCTGCAAAAAGTTGCGCAAAAGGGACCGGCGCCCCCGCCGCAGAGCGTCCATGGGCCCCGGTGGTGAGGGGACACTGGGCTACCATTTTGACCTGGGGCTTGACATCGCCAGCAAATGATATCCCTTGGACACCCTCCCCCGCAGTGCGGTCAGGCCTGCCCCTGGGCTTGGCCGCTCCCTCTCGGATGGTTTTTGGGTCTCATCTTCCGAGGGCCACCTCTCTCCAGGGCCCCCCATATGGGTATCTCAGGGTCTCTAGCCCCCCCAGGGATTTCTCCATGGCGTGGAACCTTTCCACCAGTCCACCAGATCGTCCCGCTGTTTGGGGTCCCCCTGCGCCACCCACACTGTATGGGGCGGGGAGAGAGTGCATGAATCGGTCCATGACCACCCGCTTTCCACCATTTTTCGCGGGGAGCATACCTCCGCTGCAACCATTTCTGGACCAGATGTAACAGGTCAAAACAGCTGAGATCTCGGAGGTTTCCCCACACGTACGCCCAATGATGTACCCTCTGGGCCCCGCACCGCTAGCGTAACGCCAAGGCGAGCCAGGATCTCGGCTTTTAACTTGGGGTATTCTTTTTGCATCCTGCAAGGCAAGGTCATAAAAACACCTTTTGGGATCCCCAGTAAGATAGGGGCCAGAACCTCAGCCCACTGCCCGGTGGTAGCTCCTCGCGGTCTGCAACCGTTCAAACACGTTGAGAAAAGCTTCAACGTTGTCCCCAAGGTCATCTTCTGGAGGGCTCCCGTACGTCCCCCCTGGCCTGATGGCCGCCATCACGGGCTTGCGGAGCTGGCGTTTCCCGCACTCGAACGGCCTCCGTCAAAACGGACATCTGCTGCACTAGTAGCTGATTTGTCGCTTGCTGAGCCTGCATGGGTTTTACTATGGATTCCTCTGCTGCTGCGCTGTGGCTTCCCTTGCGCCGCTTGCTGCTGCTCTGAGGCCTGTTGCTGGGCCTTCAGGGCTTCCATGTGAGCTGTCTGCTGCTGAGCTGTGGGCCTGTTGCGCTGCAGATTTGCCTGCACCAGGCTTGAAAGAGCTCCTCCATAGCAGTAGCTGTCGCTTGGCTCTGTGCTGCAGCCTTAACCCAGGACATAGGTTTATGCCAAATTTGCATCCTCCACCACTTGTAGGGAATCAGCTCAAAGGTGGTACAGAGAAACACAGTCTGCGGCTTCCTTTTTAAATGGCGTTTATTGCCAGAAAGGTACACACAAAAGTAAAACAACGTACTGGCCTTCAGCGCAAAACAAAAACACACACTGTCCGTGTGTAAACTCACAGTCTCTGGGTTTTTTTAGCAGGATCCAGTCTCAAGGGGATTTGCAAAGGGAGCCTGCTGTAGACACTCTGTCTGACACTCACAAATGTCAGACTCCTTCTGACAGACACAACCCCTTGCTCCCCCTGACCTGCCAGTTTATATACGTCTGCAAACAAAACCAAAGGCCTGGACCTGGGCAATGGGAGTAGCCAACCCACCCCCTCTTTTGGCTACTCCATAAAAAGCCTACCCGATTAACTGCATAGCAGTTATACTAAACGTATATAAACGTGTGTCATGGCCTACTGCCGCTGACACCAGTACTATATTTGGGTTTTTACCACACCGAGACCAGACATCTCGGTGAGACATATCGACCGTCCACTACGGCCCCTTGTGGTTTATTACAATATATATTATCAATTCAAAATACACAACTGTCATACATGCAGCATTTCCATAGATTTTACTCTTTACCTGTTAAAACTAACTTTGCCATTGCTGCGACGTTGGATAACTGTCCATCCTCCTCCATCAGACATGTCACAATACACTGTGAATGGTTCCGTTTGGGGACCTGGCTGGACACGGTAGTAGCCACTTTGCGTCTTACCACATTCAAAAACTGCGGAGCAATCTGCAGACAAGGTTATTATATGTTGCATAATGCAATAACAGGTAAAGTAGATCCACAGCACTCTCTAAAATATTTAAAATGTATATTAATAAAGAATATCAACAATGGCTGTGACTCTCCATGGAAAACACATACCAGGAGTTCTCTGCAGTGCTGTAAGGAAACCAGATGCAGAAGCACAATGTTTTGGTGCAGAATCAGCTTTCATCAGATTATATTTGATAGCGTTAGAGTGAAGGAGTGAGGCAGTATTGTGTACAGCTTGAATAGCGACTGAGAACAGGGGGAGAGACTGTCCTCTACTGCTTATCCTGAGCTTAGCTCAAAATAGAGTACTAGCACAATATTGCTTAACTTAGGCAGGGATCGGGCTACAGTTTTAAAAGAGAGGGTGCCGCTTCCAAAGTCTCTAGCTCAGACTAGATCCCAGCTGAAACACTAATTTTGGAATTGTTTCAAAGTAAGAAAACTTTGCTTTAGAATAAATTAGGACACTATCCAAATGACTCCAGCCGTGATCCAGCTTGAGCTACAAAAGGTTGAAGTGGGAGCTAAAATTAGTTGCAGCTCTAGGAGATGACAAAATAGGGGAGGTGTGTTACTAGCAGGCAGTGTGCAGGGAAAAGAGGAAGATCTGTGATCGTCCACCCGTCCTTGTATGACCTCAGATAATAACTCGAGGTTTGGGAGGTGATAATAACATATTTGTTCTCTAATTGTCAAATATAGACTTTTTTCCTGATAAAGGAGTGATTAGATGAACACTGAAAAAAAAAAGAGATTTACTGCAGTAATTGCACCAAAATACAGGTGCACATGCTTTATGCCACGTTTAGAATGTGCTTCAGATTTATTAGATATTTCTTAGCCTTGCCTGACAAAAGGGCGTGGCTTTGCTGAAAGGGTATGGCTTTATTGAAAATGGGTATGATTTAGCTGCTAAAGTGTGTGCAAAATGTTGCTACACTTAGTGGAATAAATTAAGTTAGCTTATAGATGGTATAAACTTAGTCAGTATAAATATGTATTGTTAACAAAAGGTGTTATTATTGCAAAAAATAATAAAACAATGAAAGCTATGTAAATTTGGTATCCGTGTAATCATAATGACCTGCAAAATAGATTAAACATATTATTTATATCACACAGTGAAGGCCCCCCAAAAATGACTAAATTGTTCACATTTTTCCCATGCCCGACCTAATAAACAACTTTATTTACTATCTTATATGTACCCTAAGATGGTTCTTGTGAAAGCTGCAACTCGTCCCATAAAATTTAAGGTCTCATAAAGCTACATTGAAGAAAAAATAAAGTTACAACTGCTGGAAAACTAAGGGTGCTTTCACACGGAATGTTTTTTGGTATATTTTTGGTGCATTTTTTTATGCGTTTTTGGATGTGTTTCTTGTGCAGAAAAGCACAGCAGTTAAAACTGTACATTTCTGCACAAAAAACGCACAAAAAACTTTCCGCTTGAAAGCACCCTAAGGGAAAAATATACTGGTCCTTGAAGTTTAAACCAGTGACGTTAAGAATTCAGAAAAAACACAGAAAAAATGGGACATTAATTACTCAAAAAACACAGAAACAAGGCCATACTCACAGTTCAAAGGCTGGACTGAAACTGAACCCAGCTGCAGCTGTTTATCTTTCCCAAGTAGCATAGGGGCCAGTGTTGCCTCTTTACTGGATTCAGTTTCAGTCCAGCCTTTGAACTGTGAATATGGCCTTGTTTCTGTGTTTTTGACATTAAGAATTCACTTGGCATCTTCTATCAGGGTACGTTGGATGATGCAGTTTTCAATGAGTATTTAAGTTGTTTTTTTTCTGGCAGATTTAGTCAGAAAACGAGTCCCAATCAACTCTATGGGTTGTGGATGCTGATCTGCGTACAAAATGACATACAAATGTTTTGGATGTGTTTTACACAAGCTTTTTAGCCAGTCACATTGACCTCAATAGTAAATTTCCAGGTGGAATACGACAGTATAATGAACATTTTTAAAAACCGACCTCTGAAAATACGCTTTGTATGAACGTGTATTTTCTATTGAGGTCACTGGGGTTGGCTTACTTTCGGTTTCAGATGAGTATCTCAAGCCAGAATCTGCGTGGATTCCGACTTGAAATACTCGTCGTGTGGATATAGCCTTATATCTCTGTGTTGGGCAGTTCCTTTGTTCTTTCTTCTAGAAATAAAACTGAATTGGTCAGCTGGGTGTTACCATTCCAGTGTTCAAAGGGGTGTGTCCCTGCACACACTGACTGTCAGCACTGATTGGACAATGTCAAGCATCTTCTTTGGGGGCACCTGAGTTATACATCAACTATGTTTATTTAAGAAAAAAATCTAAATCTACAAAAAACAAAACAAAAAAACAAACAAAAAAAGGTTGTTTTAAAACCTATAAAGTTGTATATAAGAGAATGCAAATAGACCTCCACACCTGAGTAATGAATATTAGATGATACATACAGACATATACACACCTTCCTCATGAACAATGAGATTTCCACTAGTTGGAGGGATTTGGACTTTTTCTGGTATACTTTTATTCTGCTTGCTTTTATAGTATTTGCTTTTGACAGAGTGATAATTGTTTTCTCGGAGGTCTTTCAGCTGCAGTCTCCCCAGCTCAAGCATGTTTTCTAGGACTTGGATCCGGTGGAGAAGTTTTGCATTGTCCATACGGCAGATGTCTGTGTCCTTTCCAAAGACAGAGAAATTACAATCATTTATTTATGTACAGAAGACTCGTCAGCTCCCTGGATTTGCTGGTAAAGAACAATTCAGCAGTATTTTTTCCTAGGCTACAATAATACCTGAGTTAGTGGTTACTTCAGGAATCTTCAAAGTAGAGTCAATCCAAAAACATGGAAAAAATAGTGCAGCATGCTGTGCTATTTTATTTAGTGAGACGAGGGGCAACATGAGGGAAATCAAGCAGCACCCGTAATAGTCAATGGGCTCTCTTGGGTGCCATTGGTGGCTGTTATGTCAACCAATTTGGCATTGTCGTTATTTTCTGTTTCTATAATGGACCAAAAAACTAGAAATAACAACACAAACGTGAACATGGTCTTAGAAGTTTGTGTTGCTTCTCTGTTTTTCCTCTCAAGAATGTATGGATACATTGACGACAAAATGTTACCTTTCTCCTTTTTATTGAGCACTGACATTGTGACGGTTTTCAGAGACGCACCTTTTAGCAAAGGGAAATGGTAACACCCAGTTACACACATTTACAAGAGGAGTAACAGAGGAACATCACAATAAAGAGGTCTAAGAATAGATGCTTCAGTATCGAATTTTCTAGTGAATACAAGTATTTACTAACACAGAGCCGACAGATCCTAATTCAATCACGTAGATAAACATGAAAACAAATGTTTTTATTTTTATTGAATCACTGTTTTTTTATTTTTATAAAGGATCTTTATGTCTGTATTTATTAGGAGAGAATTCTGAAGCAAACTCTGCATTGTGATATTCCTCTGTTACTCCTCTTGAAAATGTATGAATGAATTAATAACTGGATGTTATTGAAGTTATATAGTTAGTACATATGTCAATCAAGTTCATCCAAGGATGGGGGAAATGTAGGTGAAGGGAGGGGGATAAAGAGTTTTTTAAGAGGTGGTCTCACTACAAGGATTGCTTTTTATGTTAAAGATCTTGCAAAAACAAGTCACTTTGGAATATATGTCCAATAACAGTTTCCTACCTATTCCTTGATATTCCCTCAAGTATGAGCTGCATCAGCTCCTCACGTCGCTACAGCTACAGACCTGTTCGACTTCTTCTGATAGGCTGCCAGCAGTGGTTGCTATAGCTACAGACCTGGTGTCCTCAGCAGCTTGTCACTACAGGCCAGTAGAAGCCAGTAAACACGCCCCTGAATTTAAAAATGAAACTGAGAAAACAGGACTGAAGTAAGATGAATTGATGCAGTGAGACAAGCCCTGTAAGCTTAGTTTCCCCTACTAATGAAGGCTTTGAAACCCATAAGGCAAGAACCAATCTGCTCTAGGAAAGATTTAATTTCTGATCCCAGAGTTGCCATCAGACTGGATCTAGAATTTTATATGGCTACATATGTATTAATATTCTTTAGTTTCAGGTAGGTATCTAAGCCTTTTAATAAACTTAATTAAGAAAATTTTAAACTCATCAAAGTAGATCAGTATTTCAGTATTTCCCGCTAAGGGCCAGGTTAGGTGTCTGTTAGGGAATATATAGGGTTTATATCTCTATGATATTGTTTTTTTTTTTACAGCATCCAATACAGACTGTGGATTTTTGCTGTTTTCTTGAACCCTTGAAATACTGATCTACTTTGGTGAGTTTAAAGTTTTCTTAATTAAGTTTATTAAAAGTTATGTTTTATGTGGAATATTTTTCTTTAGTATTTTGATTCTGATATTCCTGTATTGGAATTGTGACCAGCTCTTCAGGCAGGCTATTCCACAGATTTATAATTCTCATAGTGAAGAAGGCTTTTCTCTGTTGGAGATTGAATCTTTTTTTCTTCAGATGGAGAGAGCACCCCTTTTGTCTTTTTAGGGGGCTTTACATGAAATACTTTTTCCCCGTACTTTTTGTAGAGGCCACTTACTGTATATACTAATATAAATTAATCATGTTCCGGAGCCGTCTTTTCTCAAGACCAAATAAGTTTAATTCTTTTAACTTCTCCTCATAACTAAGATGCTCCATTCACCTTATAAGTTTGGTTGCTCGTCTTTGCCCTCTCTCTAGCTCCATTACATCTTTTCTATAAACCGGAGCCCAGAACTAAACAGCATATTCTAAGTGAGGTCGCACCAATGCTTTATACAGCGGTAATATTACATCCCTGTCCCGCGAGTCCATGCCTCTTTTAATACACACCAATATCCTGCTTGCCTTAGAGGCAGCTGATTGACATTGCATGCTGTTCTGTAGGCTATGATCTACAAGAACGCCCAGATCTTTCTCAACAAGCGATTCTCCAAGCTTTTCTCCCCCTAGGACATATGATGCCTGCAGATTATTTGTACCCAGATGCAGAACCTTACATTTATCCACATTGAACCTCATTTGCCAAGTGGATCCCCAAGCACTCAGTGTGTCCAGGTCTGCTTGCAATTTATGAGCACCTTCCATTAATTGCACTACCCTGCATAGTTGGTGTCATCTGCAAAAATAGAAACCGTGCAATTAATCCCCTCACACATTGAAGGAAACCATCAAAAAATCCCGTTCTCGATCCAGCTCAGGTACAAATAGACGTTCTTTATTCAATAAAGGTAACAGAGGATAAAAGCATATCGCTAGCAGATGCTAACGCGTTTCGGCTTTTGACAATTTTAGCCCTTGTTCACTATATCAGTAATAAATACATTAAATAAAAGAGGACCCAGCACTGAGCCTAATCATGGTTCTTATCAATAGGGTGTAACAACATATAGTCTGACACTGTGAATATTGATATGATAGTGTTAGACACACCATCATGACAAAATAAATTGTAACACCCATTTATCAATACATACATTTCCAAGAGGAATAAAAGAGGAACTGTCTAAGGAAGTCTAACAATAGATGCTTTAGTATTGTCATTTTATGGGGAATACAGGTATTTAGTGAAGCAGGCATATTAGGAGAGCTGGCTGATCCTCTTTAAATCATAATCTCATAATTTCATATTCGATGCCGCATAAGCACCTGAAATTAATGAAATGTCACTTCTTTTTACGGGCGCACAGTACATACATAGTTTGTAAGGCCGAAAAATGACAGACACCCATCCAGTTCAGTCTATTGCGCTCTAGTGTTGATCCAGAGGAAGGCAAAACCCCCATGAGGTCGAAGCCAATTGTCCTCATTTTAGGAAAAAATTCCTTCCCAACTCCAATCTGGCAATCAGAATAAATCCCTGGATCAATGACTCCTCTCCAGAAACCTAGACACTATAACCTGTTATATTATTACATCTATAAATCATTCAGACCCTTTTTGAACTCTGTTAGTGAATTCACCATTGCAATTTCCTCTGGCAGAGAGTTCCACAGTCTCACTGCTCTTACAGTAAAGAATACCTTTCTATGTTTATGCAGAAACGTTCTTTCCTCAAGATGTAGAGGATGCCCCCTTGTTTTTAATACAGTCCTGGGTATAAATAGATCTTGGGAGAGATCTCTATAATGTCCCTTAATATATTTATACATATTTATTATGTCCCCTGAAGCCGTCTTTTCTCTAAACTAAATAACCCTAACATTGCTAATCTTTATGGGTATTGCAGTCCACCCAGTCCTTTTATTATTCTTGTTGCCCGCCTTTGTACCTGTTCCAGCTCTACAATGTCTTTCCTGTGCACTAATGCCCAAAACTGTACACAATATTCCCTGTGTGGTCTAACCAGTGACTTGTATAATGGGAGAATAATGTTCTTATCACGTGCCTCTATGCCCCTTTTAATACAGCCCATTATCCTGTTTGCCTTGGCAGCTGCTGCCTGACACTGACTGCTACAGTTAAGTTTACTGTCTACTAGAATTCCCAAGTCCTTCTCCAGTCACTTTTTCCAAGCCTTTTTCCATTTAACAAGTAATCATGGAATAGATTTTTCCTCCCCATGTGCATAATGTTGCATTTATCTGTGTTAAACCTCATCTGCCACTTCTCTGCCCAGGCCTCCAACTTATCCAGATCCATTTGTAAAAAAAACATTATCCTCTATTGTGTTGATTACTTTACAGAGCTTAGTATGTGACAGGAAATACGTTCTTTTAACATAGAACTCAATGAGTGCTATGATTTTACCATATTTGTGGGACATAGTACGTGCCAAAGTACAACCCGCAAATACATCATGTGAACATACCCCAATATAAGTAAGGCTGTCAGTCACTGATAGCACCGCCCACTGGACTCTTTAACCCAGAATAAGCAGGGATTTAAATGAATTAAATACAACTTCCCTGAGCATTTTGAAACAAAACTATATATCAATCTTCTCAACTCTTCCTGCTCTATAACACCCCCCAGCAGATCAGATCAGCGCGTTCAATGTGATAGGTTCCCTGCACACTAGTACACGCTAATGTCTCAGTACTCGCCGGCAATGACACATCTGTGATATTTTTTAAATTTAAACATCATGGTTATTTTTACATACTGTTTCTTATGAATAAAGATCAAGTATTCGTGCATCTTTTTGTCATTTGCAGTGCAGTTAGGACACTGTCCACTTGGTGCCACTCTGTCTCTAGATTTTACTTGTTGCTGTAGTTGAAAACAGCGAGATTCACTCAAAAGAGACCCTGACTATTCTGCTGTAACTCCTGTTAGGATGAAGCAATCTGAACCAAAATATCCGCTCCAAAAGTGTAATCGATTGTGAAGTGATCTCTGTTTTCCACAAGACACATTTTGATGCGGTGCTCTGTGTTCCTGAATGTAACGGCAGCACCTCAGGGCGAATAGCAGCAATTTCATGCTGGATATTTTCCTTCACAAACTCCTGGAACCAGTGATTGTATCTGACTCTTTTCCCCACATCATTTGCAGCAATTCTGCCCTTTTTTCAGCTCTTAAATATGTTGGACAAGATCTCCCGGTCTCCTGTGCTCGGTGTCTCAGAGGTTTCGTAGACGGCTGCTCCTGACAATATTGCTCATCATTCATTGTGTCCCGCAACGTTTACAGACGACCTCCACCATGAGAAGAGATCCTGTTGTTTCCAATATCTGTGCCATCTTCTGAATAACACTCTGAGGGCACGTGACGAACTCCATATTTCTTAAATTCACTCTGACATTGCTTTATTGGTGACCCAATAGGTCCACACCATGAAGTAGTACTGCTCAATACTGTACACCACCACCATGATGAGAAGTCCAGTGACCGTGAAGGGGCACAGGGGTACGCAGCCGGAAGTCAGAAATGGAGGTTAAACATCGCAGCGGCGTATTCCTCCGACACAAGGGCATCCCGGCTTAGAGTATGTCCACACAGCATTTTGGATCCAACACAGAGCTGCGTGTTTGGATCCGTGTTGGATGCAGCAGGGTCGCACCCTATAGTTTTAAATAGGGCTCCCGCTGCGGCTTACGGACCAAGAATTGACATCTAAATTCTTGGACCGGATCAGAAAGACGCATGTAAACATGCACTGGTGATCACTCGTCTGAACGCCGATGCGTGTTTTACATTGAAAGCAATGTAAAATCACACTGCTCATTGTTAGATGCATGTTTGGGTCCTTTAGGGTCTGAAACACAATCCAAGCACGCATCTAAAAACGTATCCAAAAACGCATCCAACACACCGTGTGAACATCCCCTTATTCGAGGCTCCATGTACTGAAGAGCCCACTGCACATTGCTTCGCTCAGATTGCGAGTAATTACAGAAGTTTTGGGGCCTCTTTGGAGTAAATCTCACTGTATCATAAAAAACTAAGGCTGGTTCATATTTGTAAGTCTGAGGCAGAAAAGAATTGGGCCAAAGCAAAACAATGGGCCTTATTCATCAAATCTGTCTCATGGTAAACTGTCTTTGTTGCCCATGGCAACCAATTAGAGCACCCCTTTCATTTTTTAAACTTCTGGGGAAAGATGAAAGCTGAGCTTTGGGTGCTATGGACAACAAAACTAACTGTTGGACAGAAAAATGAGGCCCATTGTTTGTACGTATTCAGATTGTGGGCAGTTACCATAAAACACACGTGGATGTGGTGATCCGATCCACATGTAATGGAGAAAAATCCCTGTAGTAATCAGAATACGCCCTGCAATACCCTAGATGAAAAAATGTATTTTGCTGCATTTTAAGCCTCACCAGCTCCCATGCAAGAACACTCCCTTGTGAGCTGAGCTGGCCACCTCACTGAATGAGTGACATGTATGAAACCTGGCACCGACACGCCAGTTTTACATTGCTTCAGAGGAGTGTAGAAGGCGCCAGTATGTATGGAAGTGTCTCACAGCACTTTATATGTGCGCCCCATTCTATGGCTCAGCTATACCACTTATACAACACACAGATGCGGAAAACAAAACTTGATTTCTGCTACTCGGTCCAGCTTAGGTGCAAAAGACATTCTTTATTATGAAAAAGGTACAGAGGGTAAAAACATGTCGCTAGCGTGAAATGCTAACGCGTTTCGGGCTTAAACAAATTTTGCATTTGAAGGTGAGCTACAGCCAAAGACTTTTGCATGTTATTCCACTTATACAACAGTTATGTGCCAATCGTATGTAATTGCCGCAATCATACGATTCTGGCGTAGCACCCCCCCCCCACAAACTTGGAGCATTCAAAAGTGTTGTTTCTGGTGCAGAATGCACCAAGTTTGGATGCACCACTATTCATACATCTATAGAAAAGGGCTGCAACAGGTGTTTGGCCGCAAGGCACATCAGAAAACTGGCTCAGCCCTATTCATACATGTTGCCCAAATTGTCTAAAACGACTTAATCAACGACCCACATTAAATCTGCACTAACAGTTTCATGCAAACTGTGTGATGTTTGTTGAGCAAATCCATATGCCAAATTAATAAATACATCATTTTAAACTCATATATTAAGAATTTATGTCCAACATCAAAATATGCAAGAACAAGCTTGTGGTTAGAAAGTGGTACAGAAAAAGGCACATTTAACAAACTTTGTGCAAAAAGTGCACAATTAAAAGTCTGCATATCAAAAAATAAACATAGGGATTTACCAATGGACGATGGACAGCATGGTGGACGATGACAAGGGCACAGATGAAAATGGAAGGATAAATGACTTGAATCTAGAAGCAAGACACCAAAAAAACACTTGACCCTAACAACTAACTTTTCTTAACTTGGTCCCTTGCGCTGACCGTAACACCAGACACCTTTTGCCTTATCCTACCATTGACGTTATCCCTACAATCCAAAATTCCTAATCCCTAGCAATGTCCCTCAATATGCTAACCCTAACCAAAACAACTTAAAACACCAAAGAGAATTAGAACACATTGCATGACTGACTCAGAGCAGAACAGATGCAACAGAGAACTAAAGACAAACTGGGAAGAGGAAATTAACTAAAACAGGACTAAATTCTATGAGCTCACAAGACACAATCTCTCAGCTACCAGTATAAACAGCACCAGCCACAAAGTGAACTCTGCTTTATAGAGTGCTAGAAATTACTCATTCCCAAATAATCAAACTCACATGTGTGCATGGTCAGCTGACAGTTCAGACAGTTGTTATACAACAGCCTCATCTGATCTAGTGAGCAGGGGAGGATGAAAAGATAGGAGGATTCCTGCCATACTTAAAGGGGTTGTCTCGCTACAATGATTGGGTTTTAATTTAAAGATCTTTAAAAAAACAAGCAGCTTTGCAATATATGTTCATTACAAATGTTCTACTGATTTTGAGCTAGCCCTGTTAGTATTACTACATCAGCTTCTCAAATCTCTATAGTAGCCGACCTGTTGATCCTTATCTTACTGGCTGTCAGGTCTGAATGACTCATCACCTTTGAAGACAGGTCCGAGCAGAGAGCCCCTCCCACACAGAATGCTTCTGGAGTGGAAGGAGGGGGGAGGGAGGACTCTGGCATCTGTGTCCATGCAGCCTGGATTAACCCTGTGTGTGCCTGCTTCCTCCTGCTCTCTACACAGATAGATGTGACAGCAGTGACCCTGTCTGTTACTATAATCATGATATGTCTTTGGAACTGTGACTATACTAATACTATACAGATCAGGGGGCATGTGAATACTTTATGTTCTCCTGTATTAGGGACACATCCTGAGTATAGTAACACTGCCCTTGTTGTTGCTGGAGATGTGGAGACTTGTAAGCTAAGCAGGGGATATAGGAACACATGCATCCCCTCTGCTCTATTAGCACACCACTTCACCTTCCTCTCTACACTCATAGATCAGCCCTCTCCTGCAACAGACCTAGGCAGGCACACACAGGGTGAACTCTGAGAGCAAACCCCCTCCCCCCCCCCCCCTGTATAGAAGTTACGTAGCTGCCTGTGTGCTGATGGGAGGGGGGAGAGGGAGCAGAACAGACAGACCAAGAAGCACGCCCCTCAGTTCAACTTACCAGGGACACTGACAGGCTGAAAGCTCGTAATGAGACAACTCCTTTAAGGACTATCAGACTATTACCACCTTAGCATGCTTTCAGAATGGTTTTAAAACTCATTGTCACTTTCCTCTAAAGTTTGGGAGCTCAGCATACTTTTGCTTTGAGTGTTCATATATTACAGTGTGGGGAAACAAGATACTTCAGCTTTCTGCTGTGGCCCTAGAGAATGGTGGGTCTCTGTTCCCTTCCATGGGACTTCTTAGGACAGCCAAGTAAAAATAGAAGATACCATAGAAGAGAACCTTCACTTTTTGAGTGCTTATGCACTCCATTCTTCAACCTGAAGAGCAGTCTACAGCTGTTTCCCACTCTCTTATTTTCACCTCTTTATACTATTCTATTTTAAAGTAGCAAAATCAAAGTAACTGTCATTTATGCTCAATTTGTATGAAATTTATCACAAATCTGCAACTTTTTGAAACATTTTAAAGATTTAACAAAAGACAAAGGGCGACATGTCAGAAATGTGTCGTTTTCACGCCAGTTTTAGGCGCATTAAATCAGTGTAAAGTGCGGCAGAAAGTCCGATCTTCTCAAAAAACTGGCGTCAGGTATACCTGACATAGAAAACTTAATGCGCCTAAAAAGGCGTATTGCACAACTCGCAGCACATAGCATATCATTGGTAGTATATGTAATGTGCCTATCGAGGCGCATTGCGCGACGGAGGTGCATAACATATGTAATGTGCCTCAATAGGCGCATTGCGCGACGGGGGCACACAGCGCACCATATTTAGGCGCATTACAAAGTGTCGTGCCTAGTTTTGGTGTACGAAAGTTCATTTACATCAAGAATATGGCGTCAAAAGTGGTTTTGGCGCAAAATAGACCAAAAAACTGGCGTTGGCGTGTTGGGACATGTCACCCAAAGAGACCTGGATGGAATTTACACCTATATTAATGAATGTTGGCCAGTGTGTCTAAAGCAAGCTGCCTCTAAATGCTCCAAAATAAACCCGTTTTTTGTTCATTTTACAACAAAGTATAGATGTAATGTATTGGTAAATCTGCCCCATTGTCATATGTGTTCAATGTACCTAGATTCCCCATCAGATCTCAGTGCAACAAATTAGTTAAATAGTTGATCAGAGTATAAGATTAGAATCTGACAGTCTAGTATGTGTGAGAAGATGAAGCCACCCTATGCATAGCCACCAATGGCTGTATGAGTCTTCTGATGCACAGAGATATCACCAACAAACTCACCCAGCCATTGGTTTCATCTCAATGTAGCTACTGGATCCTACAACAAATGATGATATAGCAGAAACTGAATGAAGCCCTGTTGTGAACCTGCACCAGAATTTCTCTGAAATCTTGCTAGCACCTTTTTCGGAGAAATCATTATTTTGTATTCCATTAAATTCCGTTCCATAATAGTTTCTGTTATCATTATTATATAAATAGAATAGATTCACACTGAGTGAATAGTAGAAAGACTGAACTTCCAATAGTATATAGTGAAACTTTTTACATTTATTGAAAAATATTTAAAAAAGCTACAGCCATATTCTCAAAGAAATAAAGTCCATAGGGAGTCCCTACGCGTTTCGAGCTTGTATGCTCTTACTATATATTCCATTATATTATATATTCCATTATATTTCGTTCCATTATAGTTTCTGTTGTCCCTTATGTTCTGTCAATATTTGTCTACAGCAGATATTGCTTAGGAATCAATGATGCTTATTTCAAAGTCAATTGACATCTGGATTTTTCTGGATTAATTCCTCTCCTCTTGACAAACATGGTCATAGCAGAGCAAACCAATAAAATGCAAGAGGCCCTCTTGATGACTGCTGTTTGCTGAGGCATGTCTTATTATCGTGTGCAATACTATGAACCTCAATGGACACAATATTGACCTATGTCTGTCAGGACGGCTTTTTATTTTCAGAGCTTGCACCAGGCTTTACCGAAGGGTCAATTAGACAAATAATCAAAAAGTTTATATTTTAGAGACTAAATTGGCGAGGAGCAAACAAAGCATAATTGTAAATTAAAAATTTCACCTACATTGAGTCTTGGTGCAGACAGACCATAATGTGGGAGAAGGAGAGCAAAAATCAGCCACATTGTTGACATCTATCCCATTAAGGTTCTCCAGTAGGCTTTGTGTTGTCTCTGTTGAAAAACAATGTAAGAAAGTTGATGATGCATGTAGACAAGAGATACAGGTAAATGTCCAAAGTGGAAAATCCCTTTAAGCATTTCAAGAATGGTGATCGTCAAAATTAACCAATCACTTCTTGCTACAAGGATCCTCACTATAAGCTGATTATAGAATGTCCGACTGATCATTTGAAATCTATAGGGTAATCTGGCAGTGTTTAGTTCCCCTGCAGCGCCTCCTCAGGAGAAATGAACACATAACACAAAACCCATTGAAATCATAGGCCATCCATGTCAAGCATGAGCATGTGGGGACTTCCAGGACAAGAGATCTCTTTGTAGTTTCTTTGCTCTGGCCTGCATATTCTGGTCTTAAACAAGAAACCCCCTCTACTAACTTACGATTGGGGACACAAGAATAGGAATAAACAGAGTTACAAAATATTTTGCGCAAATATTTTGAAAGCAAATATTTGATATAGTAGGTTCTCATTAAATAAAGGTAAATAATGCAAACATTTTTACAAAAAAGGAACTTGTCAGAGCCTTTTACTCCATGTAACTGATTACACTGACCGGTTGCATTGTAAACAACATTAAAAGGGTTGTTCACGTTCTAAGAAAATCTAATAGGCAGCTCCACTAAAATACTAGAAAAACAATACTCCCCTTCCCCTACTTACATCACGGTTTGGAGCTGTTCACTTCTGAACGGTGATGTAATTTAGGGGCACGTGATTGCTGCAGTCAATCAGAGGCGGCAGCAGTGACGTCCCCACTTGGGAGTCACAGAATGAAAGCAGAAGACCAGAGAAATGCAGCGCTAGAACTGGGGACTAAAGGAAGGTGAGTAATGGAGTTTTTTTTAATTCTAATTGGCCCCAGGAGCCTGTTACATTGTCTTAGGAAGTGGAGAACCCCTTTAATAATCAAAGATTTACTGATGTGAAGTGTCGTGTTTGTAAAGAGGTATGCTGATATGGTACAAATGCCCATTGGCCATGCCCGTTTGATGCAAGTGCTCACATCTCCCTTACCTATTCCAGCACCATGACACCTCCCTTGACTCAACTGACAGCCCCGGTTTCTTTGAACAATACTGGGGTTGTCGATTATGTCAAAGGGGCAGTGCACGATTGGAATAGGGGAAGGAGGTTGTGGGTACTGGCAGCACATTAAGAAAATCAGTAAATGTATCAATATTAATATTGTTTAATGATCTGTGTGTCGCTGTAATTAGCTTCAAAAAACATGTGATCAGTATTATAAGCTTGTATACACAGTATTTCACAAAGTAAGTACACCCCTCACATTTTTGTAAATATTGAATGGGACAACACTGAAGATATGACATTGATACAATGTAAAGTAGTCAGTGTACAGCTTGTATAATGGTGTAAATTTGCTGTACCCTCAAAATAAATCAAAACACAGCCATCAATGTCTTAACCGCTGGTAACAAAAGTGAGTAGATCCCTAAGTAAAAATGGACAAATTGTGCCCAAAGTGTCAATATTATTTTCCAACGCTGCCTTAACTCTCTGCCACTCCTCCAAGATGACATCACGGATCTGGTGGATGTTAGAGACCTTGAGCTCCTCCACCTTCCATTTGAGGGTGCCCCATATATGCTCAATAGGGTTTAGATCTGGAGACATGCTTGGCGAGTCCAGCACCTTTACCCTTATTTTCTTTAGCAAGGTAGTGGTCGTTTTGGAGGTGTGTTTGGGGTCATTATCATGTTGGAATACTGCCCTGCGTCCAGAAGGGAAATTATTATTATTATTTATTTTTGAGCCCCCTTGGTTCCAGAGCGCTGTACATTCAGGTTTCATACATAACATAGGTCAAACAAGTACAAAGGTGACAAATTAGTAACTAACAACTGGTACAGAAGGAGAGAGGTCCCTGCCCGTGAGGGCTTACAATCTAAAAGGAAGGGGGGGAAGAGACAGGAGGTGAGGGGCAGACATGTTTGTGGGCCGGTGTACTGGTGGTGGGGTTATTGTTGTGTATAGGCAATCCTGAACAGATGGGTTTTCAGGTTGCTTTTGAGGGTGGTGAGATTGGGGGAGAGTCTGATGTGTTGGGGCAGTGAGTTCCAGAGTGTGGGGGAAGCACGGGAGAAGTCTTGGAGACGGTTGTTTTGAGAGTGACACGGGAGAGCAAGGAGAAGGCCCTTTGTGAGGAGCGGAGATTGCGTGAGGGGAGATATCTGGAGATTAAGGCAGAAAAGTATGGAGGGGGAGAGGTCATGGAGAGCCTTGTGGGTTTAAAGGGTTTAAACTAACTTGAACTGGATTTCGCGGGGGCAAATGGGAAGCCAGTGTAGGGTTTGGGCAGAGGGGAGAGGTAGAGGAGTAGCGAGGAGAGAATGAAACAGACGGGCAGCAGAGTTAGAATGGATTTGGAGGGGAGCGAGGGTGCTAGCGGGGGAGGCCACAGAGAAGGATGTTGCAGTAGTCTAGGTGTGAGATGACGAGGGCAGGGACCAGCATTTTTGTGCTTTCGAAGTTAAGGAATGAGTGGATACGGGAGATATTTTTCAGGTGGAGGCGGCAGCAGAGGTGAGGGTTTGGATGTGCGGTTTGAAGGACAGATTGGAGTCGAGGGTTATCCCAAGGCAGCGGACTTGTGGAGCTGGTATGAGAGTGTAGCCATTGACTGTGATAGAGAGGTCAGGTGGAGGGATGGAGGGGGACGGTGGAAAGATGATGAATTCAGTTTTCTCCACATTTAGCTTCAGGAGACGTGAGGAGAAGAAGGAGGATATGGACGAAAGACAGTCTGGGATCCGGGAGAGCAGAGAGGTAATATCTGGGCCGGAGATGTAGAGTTGGAAATGATCATGTTCTGCTTCAGTATGTTACAGTATATGTTGCCATTCATGGTTCCCTCAATGAACTGCAACTGTTTGTGCTTTTGAGGGAATAGCATTAGGGACAGTTAGCTAGCGTCCTCTAGCAATGAGTATTTATATTGCTTGCTGGTGTACTTCTCTGTTGTTTGGAGTCCTCCAGAGTCATCACACTGAGTTCCTTTGAAAGCTGTGTGCAATTGTATCTAGAAGAGCTGATACTGTTTTAAAGGCAAAGGGTGGTCACAAGAAATATTGGCTGGATTTATTTATATATTTATAAAATCAATATCAGAAGTTAAATATGTTTGTAAATAGATTACATTTATTGAGTTTATAGTTGGCATTACAGACACATGCTGGTTGTTATTGATAACAGTCAACAAGCTTCTTGTCAGAACTCCTGTTTTACAGCTTATCTAAGGCCTCAAATGCAATAAGAAAGTTAACTTTTTGTACCGCAGATTACTTTATAGTACCTGGTGTAAAAACTCCATTTCGCAGAATGCAATTCATCAGAACAAACTTTAGCCAGACATTATGTCAGCGAGGAAAGCTTGTAAATGTCAGTTCTGAAGAGAGCAGACTTGTGAATAGATAAGAAAAACAATGTATTCACTACTCAGCCTTTATGCTGATTATTTCTATAAAATGACTGGGGGTCCAAAGTGGCTATTAATTTCTCCCAAATAGCTTTATTTCACTTTATTAGGATACAGACGCTGTTTTATAAACCAATCAGCTATAACTTTATACCTAATATAATGCGGGTCCCTCTTGTGCCACCAAAACAACTCTGATCTGTAGAGGCAAGCACCCACTCTGAAGGTGTCCTGTGGTATCTGGCACCAACACGTAAGCAGTAGGGCAATTTAGGTCCTGTAAGTTGTGAGGTGCAGCCTCCATGGAAAACAATTTTTTGTCCAGGTTACACAATAGTTGCTCAATCAGAGGACAATTTGGGGATTTTAACAATCAAGTCAACACCGTTAACTGTCTTTCAGCTTCCCCTTAACATTCCTGAGCATTTTATGGGGGGTGTGGCAGGGCCATAATTAGGGAATATTGTTGGCTAAAGGGACACGTTGGTCTGCACTAATGTTAGGTAGGTGGGACAGTTTAAAGTAATAGCCACATGATGCCAGGACCCAAGGTTTCCCGCAGAACATTGTCATGGTATCTGATTGCATTCTACCCATAGTTCCTCCTGGTTCCATCTTTTCTCCAGGTAAACATCCCATATGCAACTGGCTGTCCACATGGTGTAAAAGAAGATGTGAATCATGACACAGAGCCACCTTTTTCCATCACTTAATAATCTAGAGCATGGGTGTACAAACATGGGTGTACAAACTATACACCTCTTGCTTTTTGCCTCTCATTCTCTGCCTTATTCCCTGTAAAGCTGTCCCAGACCTACCAGGCCAAGGGGCTCCTTGTACCCAAGTGTCCATCGGGGGGTTTTCTTGCACTCCTCTGGGCAAGTCCAAGTCTGGCTGTGCGTAATGCTTAGCTGCTATGTAGCTATAGGTTTTGCTGTTGTGATATTGATAAACTTTCTAGAGATCTCCCAGATCATAAACCGCACTATTCCTGGGAAAAGAAAGGGATCATGTAATCACAGGGATTTTCTAAGAAAGATACTGAGATTGTATTCTCTGATAGTAAACTAATGCTACCAGTCTATAAATCTAATACAGAACCAACTAGACCCAACATTGGAGAAGTTCACTGAAAACTTGGTAAGTTCTAAACAATTTTAGACTTTTTACGTTGTCTCCAGACAAGTCAGAATCATAGATTCCTCTACAGGGACTTTCACGCCCTGTGAAAGAAGAGAACTATGGATTTATTCACATATTTTACACATCTGTGAGTAAGAAGCTGTAACAAGAGAATCTTAAGATAAAACTGAAAAGAAATGAAGAAGCAAAAATGGACAAAACGAACCCCGTTCAAATGAAAACATACAAATAAAACATCACTAAAGCACATACCTTGTCTATTCTAAGATCCCAGAGAGTAAGAGCATAGAAAATGGATAAAATCAGTAGAAAAGCCAAACTTGCAGCATATTTGTGTGGTAATAACAGCCAGATTGCATCAGTATGCACCCACATGTTTTCTATTACAGACAATCTGAAGCCAGAAGAGTAACAGGCTTCCAAGGAATTTTATATTTTACATCACCACATTTCCGCATTTACCATATACTTGTTAATGAGTGGATACAAGGTGGTGAATGTATTCTGTACTACTGAGAGTCTGTATAGTCTGGAATGAGGGAGTAACAAGAAATTACAATGCCCTGAGATGGGGCCCTACTCCAACATGACTGTATCGGCAGGAAAGCTCATGATTAATATGGGTTCCACGCTTTCTCAGTTCCTCTGTCCAGCTCCATCATGCACAGTAATCCCTATCTAAGTCAAACAAGCTGGGTGCTTTCTTTTTGACACCCAGTCACCATAGATGAGTAATGTGTAAAGCATTCAATTAATTAGTTTTATTCAATGCCAAATACAATTTAAATACTATGTCCAGATAAGTATTGTAATTCTAGAGCTTGCAGTGGGTACGGAAAGTATTCAGACCTCTTTACATTTTTCACTCTTTGTTTCATTGCAGCTATTTGGTAAGATAAAAAAAAAAAATCATTTTTTTTCTCATTAACGTACACTCTGCACCCCCCCTCCCCATCTTGCAAGAAAAAAAACAGAAATGAAGATATTTTTGCAAAATTATTAAACAAGAAAAACCCTTTCAGACCCCTTGCGGTGACACTCATATTTAACTCACATGTTGTCCAGTTCCTTTTGATCCTCCTTGAGATGGTTCTACTCCTTCATTGGAGTCCAGCTGTGTTCTGTAAAGTGATTATTTCTAGACATGTAAGACAATCTAAGTTCTGCCTTACAAATCCTCCACTTAGGATACTTTCTTTCTGTCTAACAAATTTTTCCTGGCAACATCCTGTTGTTCTTAAAATATTTTATTAGAAGAACAATTAAGCTATGTCTACACAGCACAGGATTACAGTTGGATTTTAAGCTGATTCAGTATTTAGAATCTGCAAAAATCTGACTGTAACCAGTGCAGATAGATCGCAATAGAAAATCTGTGATGTAGTCTACACAGCCTGGATTTGCTACTGTGGGATTCCTAAACCACCAGCCCTCCGCTGGAAGATAGAACATGTTCTATCTTCTGGCGGATTCTCGTCAGATTCCTGTAAAGTCAATGTACTGGGCCGGCGGAAAATCCATAAACCGACTGAGTTTTTTGCACAAACCCGAACCAAAGACAGCATTTTAACATTTGCTGTGTAGACACAGCTTTACGTTTCAACCTTGTTAATTCCCCAAATAGTATATTGTTCAGAACATGCAGCGGTTGGCAGGAGGTGGCTAGGAGTATAGAATATCTGGCTGAAGGTTTGTGACATGGTGAAACAGTCATGAAAAAAACTTTGAGATTCTTAGTTCACATGTTTTGATCAAAAAATGCTTATGCCACCCCCGGCTTACAACGGGATCTCAAGGCGGGTGGTCTTACTCTATCTTTACCTCTCACTAGAGTCAAACTCATTGGGTTAGAGACTTCTCATTGGGTCAACAGACCTCCATAATCCAGAGAGAAAAATAAAAAAACACCAACCTTGCAAACATACTGCACTGATATAACAGCCTGTGGAGGTGGGCGGGGTGCAAGAGACCAAAATGGAGGCATCCATTCCTCCCTCTATAAATTAAAAGCAATATATGCCAAATACAACGTATAGTTCTGCACAAAAAAACATTTCTGAAAAACACAATGTGAACCTGGGTGCCACTGGCTTGGTTGCGGCATATATATATATATATATATATATATATATATATATACGCATTCCAATACCAGCGGCACACCAACTGCTAAAAGGGTTATACAATACATGGAAGCCTCTAAAGAAGCATTTATGCTATCTATCATACATGAAAAAAATTTTGAGATTCTTAGTTCACATGTTTTGATCAAAAAATGCTTATGCCACCCCCGGCTTACATAGCATAAATGCTTCTTTAGAGGTTTCCATGTATTGTATAGCCCTTTTAGCAGTTGGTGCGCCGCTGGTATTGGAATGCGTATATATATATATATATATATATATATATATATATATATGCCGCAACCAAGCGAGTGGCACCCAGGGTCACATTGTGTTTTTCAGAATTTTTTTTTGTGCAGAACTATACGTTGTATTTGGCATATATTGCTTTTAATTTATAGAGGGAGGAAGGGATGCCTCCATCTTGGTTTCTTGCACCCCGCCAACTTCCACAGCTTGTTATATCAGTGCAGTATGTGTGCAAGGTTGGTGCTTTTTTATTTTTCTCCCCGGGGATTATAAAAGGTCTGTTTTGGGACCCAATGAGAATTTAAAAATTTTTGACTTAGTGAGAGGTAAAGATAGAGTAGGACCCACCCGTCTTGAGATCCCGTTGTAAGCCGGGGTGGCTTAAGCTTTTTTTTGATCAAAACATGTGAACTAAGAATCTCAAAGTTTTTTTCATGTATAATAGATAGCATAAATGCTTCTTTAATGGTGAAACAGTAACCCCTGAACTGACTAATAGTGCATACAGCATTCAGATGTATTTTGTATACAGCCCATGTATTAATAATACTAGGCAGTGCCCAGATAAATAGTGCCTACATCATTTATATATATTTCATGTATAGCATAAGAATGATTTAAGCCATATATGATCAATTAGAAATCTTGGAAATGTAATCCTTTTGTTTTAAGGTAGCAATGAGCCCCCTTGTCTCAAGTGTGAATGGGGAGCAGGTATGTTAAATTTGGTGTTATGAGTCTCGCACGCTCTCATACTGGTCATTGGAAGTTCAACATGGCACCTCATGGCAAAGAATTCTTTGAAAAATTGAGTTGTTTCTCTACAAAATATGGCCTAGACCAGTGGTCTGCAAAGTGTGGCTCTACAGCTCTTGGGAAACTACAACTCCCATCATATATTTATAGAATCTATATCAGTGGGCGTGATGGGAGTTGTAGTCTCCCAACAGCTGGAGAGCCACACTTTGCAGACCACTGGCCTAGACTGTAATGAGTTTGCCAACACCCTTGGTCTGCATGGCTGTAGTTCCAGCAGGAAGACTCTTCTAAAGATGATGCACAAGAAAGTCTACAAAATAGTTTGCGGAAGACAAGCAGACTAAGCATATGGATTATTGGAACCATGTCCTGTGGTCTGATGAGACCAAGATAAACTTATTTGGTTCAGATGATGTGAAGCGTGTGTGGTGGCAATCAGGTGAGGAGTACAAAGACAAGTGTGTCTGGCCTACAGTCAAGCATGGTGATGGGAGTGTCATGGTTTGGGGCTGTATGAGTGCTGCCTGCTGTGGGGACATACAGTTCATAGAGGGAACCATGAATGATAACAGGTACTTTGACATACTGAAGCAGAACATGGATCCCCTCCCTTCGGAAACTGGGCCGCAGGGCAGTGTTCCAACATGATAATGACCCCAAACACATCTCCAAGATGATCACTACCTTGCTAAAGAAAATGAAGGTAAAGCTGCTGGACTCGCCAAGCATGTCTCCAGACCTAAACCCTATTGAGTATCTGTGGGGCATCCTCAAACAGAAGGTGGAGGAGCGCAAGGTCTCTAACATCCACCAGCTCCATGATGTCGTCATGGAGGAGTGGAAGAGGATTCCAGTGGCTGCGACCTGTGACGCTCTAGTGACCTCCATGCCCAAGAGAGTTAAGGTAGTGCTGGAAAATAATGGTGGCCATACAATATATTGACACATTGGGCACAATTTGTCCATTTTCTCTCAGGGGTGTACTAATTTTTGTTGCCAGCAGTTTAGACATTGATTGCTGTGCGTTGAGTTACTTTGAGGGCGCAGCAAATTTACATTGTTATACATGATGTACACTGACTACTGTACATTGTATCAAAGTGTCATATATTCAGTGTTGTCGTATGAAAAGATATAATACAATATTTACAAAAATGTGAGGGGTGTACTTTCTTTTGTGAGCTACTGTAATTTCCAAGTATGTGGTGTTGTCATTGTGTTGTCAGGTTTCGTGATTAATCAACCCTGAACACTCAATACTAGGAGAGGGTAAGTGTCTAAATTAATTAAAATCAGGTAAAAAGACAATTCTGCTCAATCTGGGATGTGTGAACCCAATGTTTGTGTTTCAGTAAATTTGCAAATGTCTTGTTGCTTCTCATGATTGTAAGACGATCTGAAGCCGAATCATTTCCTTCAGATAATTAAATGAAAGGAGTTGGAAACTAATTCTAAGAATCTGTGATACTGAAGCTAATAATAGAACCTAAGGAAGTGTGAGGCATATGTAAGATCCTCCACCCTCAGAGGTCCACTCCAACTAGTCCAGTAATATAGGTTGTCTATACACGTCCATCTTGGGTGAAACTAAAGTAATGTACTGCATTGTGGTATTAAAGGGGTTGTCTCACTACAAGGATTGCTTTTTATGTTAAAGATCTTGCAAAAACAAGTCACTTTGCAATATGTGTCCATTAACAGTGTCCTACCTATTCCTAGATATCCCCTCTTGTATGGGCTGCATCAGCTCCTGAGGTCACTATAGTTACAGACCTGTTTGATCTCTCCTGATAGGCTGCCAGCACTGGTTGCTATAGCAGCAGACCTGGCTTCTACTGCAGCCTAGTAGAAGCCAGCAAACACGCCCCTGAATTCAAAGTGAAACCAAGAAAACAGGACTGACGTTAGATGAATTAATGTAGTGAGAATCAATGTAGTGAGACAACCCCTTTAAGTAATATTTTAATACATCGCTATTATCACAATCACCCATTTACTGTGTCCAGATTATCTCACAGCCTATTTGCTGTTGTATACGTAGAAAACATATGAAATTCATGAGCTTTGTCTTCTATTTCTAAAGGACCCATAATAGCTGTGCCAGGTCCATTGTCAAACAGATCCCACTAGGTTCCGTTATTTTTCACTCTCTAGCAGGGCTGAGCAGAGCCAAATAGATCACAGAGTTAGGGCCCTTAGGCTGAGTTCACACATTGCGTTCTCGACTGTGTCAAACCTGCATGTGTTTCAAAAGTGCATAAAAAATGTGTGCAGCAAAAACGTATGCGGTTTCAGAAAAAGTATGCAATTTTTTTTCTGGGCAGATGGTTTGGGTTACTATCTCCAACTTGAAAGTGCAACATGTAAACCCAACCTCATCAAGCCAATTAAAATCACAGGAGCAAGGTGCCGTATGGAATTCTCTGCTGCATCATGGCCGTGCTGTAACTGCTCTGTAAACGGGCAATGTATTGCGGCAGTGCTGCTTAAAAGTTTGTGAACCCTTTGGAATTTTCTATATTTCCACATAAATTTGACCTAAAACTGCAAAGGATTTTCACAGGAGTCCTAATAGTAGATGCAGAGCACAACTTCCAACGAATAAAGTTAAAGTTTTGGAATGGCCAAGCCAAGGTCCTGATCTTAATCCAATTGAAATGTTGTGGAAGGACCTGAAGCGAGCAGTTCATGGAAGGAAACCACCGACATAACATGTGTTTTGTACAGAAGAATGGGCTAGAATTCCTCCAAACTGATGTGCAGGACTAATCAACAATCACGGGAAACATTTTGGGCGACATGTATGTATTTTGGTGCTCAGACGCCATTTTTTTGCATGCATTAGTAGCGTAGAATGCGCCTGAATCTATGAACTTGTTCTACTGTCATAGATTTAGGGCGACATGTATGAACGGGCTTTTCGCCGTTTTCTGGCGTATACTGCGCCTCCCGGCCCGAATCCCGCTGTCGGACGCAGGGATGCAGTGTTAGGTGCAGCGTTCGCTACTTTCAGCTGCGCCCCGCATGAAGGGGCGGGCAATGGGCGCGGTGTGGGCACGGTGTAGGCGGTCCGGGGCGGGACGCGGCGCACTGGAAAACTCTGAGGCATGTACGATGGCGAGTCGGCAAAGCGAGGCGCAGTGCAGCGCTCGGCAGCTCCGACAGGCAGACCTGGTTTATTTTGGTCTAAATGCTCCGGCGGCGGCGAAGTGAAGCAGGATCGGAACATGCGAGGAAGCAGATAGAAGATCGCGACAGAAATCTCGGCGCTCCGCTCCGTGCAGTCCACTCACTTTCCAAAAATCTAGAACGGCGCAATATCAAGAAATCGGATATTGGAAATTGCCGGGAAATACAGTAATTCAAATTCTGAAAGCTATTCTCATTGGTCGGCATAAACGGCCAATCAGAATAGGAGCAACAGTGAACCATTAAAACCTATGGAGAACGATTGAACCAATCAGAAATCACGGCAGGAACAGTTCAAAATACAGTAAAATGCAGAAAGAGCTCATTGTTGAACTAGCGGGGGCTTGGCTAGCTCAGCCCAAACAGAATAACGAGCCCCCAAAGA
>JAODAL010038252.1:0-39433 GCA_025379985.1 Phyllomedusa bahiana
TTGTGGTTAGACAAGCTGCTCAAGGGCTAGTGGTTAGCACATGTGTAAAATGGCTGATGGTTTGACATGCTGCACAAAAAAATTAGTGGTTAGCACAGTGCAGCAGGAGTTGCTCAGTGGTTAGCACAGTGCTGTACAATGGCTCACTGGTTTGCACAGTGCTACATGGTGGATCAGTGGTTAGCACAGTGCTGCACAATGGCTTAGTGTTTAGCACAGTGCTGCACAATACATAGCAGCAAAGTGCTACACGGTCGCTTTGTGGATAGCACAGTGCTGCATAATGGCTCAGTAGTTAGCACAATGCTGCTCAACGGCTCAGTGGTTAGCACTGCGCTGCAAATTAATTAGTGGATCGCACAGTGCTGCACAATGGCTCAGTGGTTAGCACAGTGCTACACAATACTTAGCAGTTAGCACAGTGCTGCACAGTGACTGAGTGGTTAGCACAGTGCTGCACAATGGCTCAGTTGTTGGCATAGTGCTGCATAAAGGCTCAGTGGTTAGCACAGTGCTGCACAATGGCTGAGTGGTTAGCACAGTGCAACAGGAGTGGCTGAGTGGTTAGCACAGTGCTGTACAATGGTTCAGTGGCTAGCACAGTGCTGTACAATGGATCAGTGGTTAGCACAGTGCTGCACAATGACTTAGTGGTTAGCACAGTGCTGTACAATGGTTCAGTGTTAGCACAGTGCTGCACAATGGCTCAGTGGTCAGCACAGTGCCATGCGGTGGCCCAGTGGTTAGCACTGTTAACTTGCAGCACTGGGGTCCTGGGTTCAAATCCTTCCAGGGATAAGTTCTTCAAGGAGTTGGTAGGTAGGTTTCCTTCAGGTACTCCATTTTTCCCCAAACTCCAAAAAAATACAAGTAGATTAGACTAGAATTTAGACTGTGAGGCCCAATGTGAATAGTGACAATCTCTGTACAGCGCTGTGGAATATAACGGCGCTATATAAATGTAGAAAATAAATAATTTGCAGCGCTGGGGTCCTAGGTTAAAATTCGTTCTGCATTGAGTTTCCTCCGTAATGTAAAAACATACACAATGTAGATTGTGAGGAAGCAATGTGAATGACAACTATCTCTGTACAGCGCCATGGAATGTGTCAGTGCTATTTAAGGGAAAAAAATAATGGAATTGATATCAGAGGTCGGTTTTTGGGGGCAGAATGGAAAGTGCTTACAAAGAGTGTCTCGTGCTCTGGAGGACCCGTCCTGTCCTGCTTTACGCACAACACATTGATTTGAATAGGCACCGTGTAATTCCTCACTTCTCCTTTGGAGGCACTGAAGGGAAATTGCATACTTTTTTCAGATTTCCCCACAAATTGCAGCTTGTTACTAGGGGTCCCAGAAGTAGGACATTATGTGATCAAACTATTGTCAAAGGACACTTCTAATAAGTTGAGATTGTCCAAATCGGAGAACCCCTTTAACTCCTTAACGACCGCCCACCGTCTTTTGGCGTCGGGCATTTCAGGTCGTTCGTCTTTTGGCGTTGCTGCAGACATTAGAGTTTGCGGATCCCAGCGCCACAGCAGCTCTTAGATCGGGGCTGTACTACACAGCCCTGATCCCAGCTCAGTTCCGGCAAGGGCCGGGGAGCGGGGGAAACCTTCGCTCCCCGATGCTTTAACCCTTTGATTACCGCAGTTCATCACCGCAACGCAATCAAAGGGTTTCTCCTGCTCTGTCGGGTTATCAGGACACCCGGTGACCCGACAGACCAGGGAATGGCTGCACAGTCAGCCCTGGGGACCTAGAGTAGCCCCAGGGCTGTCTCTGTAAGAAGCCAGTGATCAGGGCAGACTGTGTGCTCTCCTGATCACTGCCTGTGTCAGACTGACACAGATTATAATGTATTAGCATATATGAATATGGTAATACATTACTAAGTGTAAAAAAAAAAAAAGTAAAACAGTTCTCCCTTCCTGGGATTTAAAAAAAAAAAAAAAAGTAAAAAACATAAAAAGTGTAAAAAATAAAATAAATAATAAATAAATCTTTAATAAAAAATAATTGTGCATATATTACACACACAAAAAAGCCTACACGTATTAGGTCTCCACACGACCGTAATAACCTGTAGAATTAATTAAAAAAGTTATTAAGTGTGAAATGTGAATGGTGTAAACAAAAATGTAAAAAAACAAAAAGAATTTGAAATTTAAAAAAAAAAAATTCTGCAATTATTTATAAGTGAACTTAAACTATTTCCCCATAAAGTACAACTTGTCTTGAATAAAACGAGGCCTCTTCCAACTGCGTCATTGAAAAAATAAAAAAGTTACAACTGTTGAAACGCAAGGAGGCAAAAGCTAAAAAAAAATTCTGGTCATTAACTACTTTTCAGGCGTTGGGCTTAAGGGGTTAAGGGCATTGATGCGCTGCACTATTATATTGCAGTCCTGGGTTCAAATCCGTTTTGCATTAACTTTCCTCCATACTCCAAAAACATACCAAATTCAAATTGTGAGGGAGCCGTGAGAATGACCACTATCTCTGCACAGCGCCATGGCACGTGTCAGTGCTATATAAGGGATGAAAAAGATTTTTTTGGGGGCAGAATAGAGATCAATTACAAAGAGCATCTAATGCCCTGGGTGACCCCTCCGTTCTGCATTCAGTTTCCTCTATTCTCTAAAAGCACATACAATTTATATTGTGAGGGAGCAATGTGAATGTACAGCACCATGGAATATGTCAGTGCTATAAAAATTAAAAACACAATGAAATTTATATCAGAAGTCAAATTTTGGGGGGCAGAATAGAGAGATGGAAGACCCATCCATTCTGCATTACGCATGCAGACCATTGATTTGAATAGGCAACATGTAATTCCTCACTTCTCCTCTGGAGGCACTGCAGAGAAATTCTATACTTATTGCCAGATTTTCTCACAAATTGTAGCTTATTACTAGGGCAGAATGGAGAGCGATTACAAAGAGCGCCTCATGCACTCAAGGACCCGTCCTGTCCTTCGTTACACGTACAGACCATTAATTGGAATGGGCACCATGTAATTCCTTGCTTCTCCTCTAGAGGCGCTGTAGGAAACTCAAACATTTATCACCAGATTTCCTCACAAATTCCAGCTTCTTTCTAGGATTCCCAGCAGTAGGACCCATGTGATCCAATTATTGTCAAATGACTTTTCTGATAAGTGGGGATTGTGCAAAACAGAGAACCCCTTTACGGGCATGGATGGGCCACACCATTATGTTGCAGCACTGGGGTCAATTGAGTGTGGTCAATTCACTTAAAACATACTCGATTTAGATTGGGATGGAACAATGTGAATGACAGCTATCTCTGTTCAGCACCATGCAATGTGTCAGTGCTATATGAGGGGGAAAAAAAGAGAGAAATGGATATCAGAAGTAAAATTTTTGAGGGCAGAATAGAGACATGGAAGACCCATCCGTTCTGCATTACACATGCAGACCATTGATTTGAATGGGGAACATGCAATTCCTCACTTCTCCTCTGGAGGCGCTGCAGGGAAATTGAATACTTATTGCCAGATTTTCTCACAAATTGTAGCTCATTACTAGGGATCCCAGCAGTAGGACACAGTGTGATCAAACTATTGTCAAAGGTCCTTTCTGATAAGTAGGGATGATCTAGAGTGGAGAACCCCTTTAAGGGCATTCATGGGTCGCACTGTTATGATGCAGTGCTGGGGTCCTGAGGTCAAATCCGTTCTGCATTGATTTCCCTTCATACTCTATAAACATACTGAATTTAGATGTGTAAGGGAGCGATATGAATGGTGGCTAACTCTGTACAGCGCCATGGAATGTGTCAGTGCTATGCAAATGAAAAAAATAGTGAAATTGATATCAGAAGTCAGTGGAACAATGGAGAGTGATAACAAAGAGTGTCTGATGCTCTGGAGGACCTGGGCTGTTGACAAACTATTGATTTGAATGTGCCTCGTGTAATACCTCACTTCTCCTTTGGAGGCGCTGCAGGAAAATCAAATACTTATCAGATTTCCTCACAAATTGCAGCTTATTACTTGGGACCCCAGCATTAGGACTCTAGTCAAGGACTCTTCTAATAAGTAGGGATTGTCCAAATTGGAGAACCCCTTTAAGGGCATTCATGGGCTGCACCATTACGTTGCAGTGCTGGGGTCCTGGGTTCAAACCCATTCTGCATTGATTCCACAGCTTACTACAAAAACATACTCAATTTAAATTGTGATGGGACAATGTGAATGATGACTATCTCTGTACAGCGCCATGGAATGTGTCAGTGCTATATATAATAATGAAATTGATTTCAAAAGAAACATTTTGGGGGGCAGAATAGAGAGCGATTACAAAGAGCTTCTGACACACTGGAAGACCCGTCCTGTCCTACCTTACACAGACAGCACATTGATTTGTATGAGCACCGTGTAATTCCTCACTTCTCCTCTGGAGGCGCTGCAGGGAAATTGCCAGATTTCCTCACAAATTGCAGCTTATTACAAAGAGCTTCTGACGCTCTGGAGGACCCATCCTGTCCTGCCTTACACAGACAGCACATTGATTTGAATGGACACCATGCAATTCCTCACTTCTCCTCCGGAGGCGCTGCAGGGAAATTGCAGCGTATTACAAGCAATGTCTGATGCTTTGGAGGACCCCTCCATTCTGCATTGAGTCTTCTCCAGTCTCTAAAAACATACCCAGTTTATACATGTGAGGAAACAATGTGAATGACGACTATCTCTGTACAGGAATGGACACCATGCAATTCCTCACTTCTCCTCCGGAGGCGCTGAAGGGAAATTGCCCGATTTCCTCACAAATTGCAGCCTATTACACAGAGTGTCTGGCGCTTTGGAAGACCCCTCCAATCTGCATTGATTTTTCTCCATTCTCTAAAAACCTGATTTAGACGTATGAGGTAACAATGTGAATGACGACTATCTCTGTACAGCGCCATAGAATATGGCAGTGCTATATAAATAAAAAAACATAGTGAAATTGATACTAGAAGTCTCTTTCTCTGGAAGACCCAACCTGTCCTTCTTTACACAGACAGCCCATTGATTTGTATGGGCAAAATGTAATTCCTCACTTCTCCTCCAGAGGCGCTGGAGGGAATTGCAGCTATTTACAAAGCGCGTCTGACGCTTTGGAGTACCCCTCCATTCTGCATTGAGTTTACTCCATTCTCTAAAAACATACCCAACTTGGATGTGTGAGGAAACAATGTGAATAACGAGTATCTCTGTACATAGAATATGTCATCGCTATATAAATGACAAAACATAGTGAAATTGATACTAGAAGTCTCTTCCTCCGGAAGACCCGTCCCATCCTAGATTACACAGACTTCACATTGATTTGTATGGGCACCATGTAATTCCTCACTTCTCCTCCGGAGGCACTGCAGGGAAATGCAGCTTACTACAAAGAGCGTCTGATGCTTTGGAGGACCCATCCTGGCCTGCCTTACACAGACAGCACATTGATTTGTATGGGCACCGTGTAATTCCTCACTTCTCCTCCGGAGGCGCTGCAGGAAAATTGCAGAGTATTACAAACAGCGTCTGATGCTTTGGAGGACCCCTCCATTCTGCATTGAGTCTTCTCCAGTCTCTAAAAACATACCCGGTTTAGACATGTGAGGAAACAATGTGAATGACGAGTATCTCTGTACAGCGCCATAGAATATGTCAGTGCTATATAAATGAAAAAAACATAGTGAAAATGATACAAGAGGTCTCTTGCTCTGGAAGACCCGTCCTATCCTAGATTACGCAGACAACAGAACATTGATGGATTTTTAGGGGGGCAATATTTGGTCCAGACTTGGAATCACAGGTTCCAATTTTTAGGGGGCAATTTTTGGTCCAGACTCGAAATCTCGGTTCCAATTTTTAGAGGCAATTTTTGCCAGACTCGAAATCACAGGTTCCAATTTTTAGGGGGCAATTTTGGTCCAACCGAATCTCAGTCCAATTTTAGGAGCAATTTTGGTCCAGACTTGGAATCACAGGTTCCAATTTTTAGGGGGCAATTTTTGGTCCAGACTCGAAATCTCAGGTTCCAATTTTTAGGAGGCAATTTTTGGTCCAGACTCGAAATCACAGGTTCCAATTTTTAGGGGGCAATTTTTGGTCCATACTCGTAATCTCAGGTTCCAATTTTTAGGAGGCAATTTTTGGTCCAGACTCGAAATCTCAGGTTCCAATTTTTAGGGGGCAATTTTTGGTCCAGACTTGAATTCGGAGGTTCGAACTGAATGGGCGCTTACGAAACGCAATGGCGTGCTGCATATAAACAGGTCTCGGCTGTCAATCAAGCCTGGCGAAGTAACCCTGGCACTCCGGCATGGTGCCCCGGTGGCCATGAGGCGGGCCGGGCGTCCTTCACCTGCACTGCAGCCTCTGGGGGCTCTGCCCATACATGTGGGTGTGTGTACTTTGTGTGTGTCTGGATGCAAACTAAGCCTAGAAATGAGTGTGGCTTCCATCCCTCCTCCCCCCCGCCGCCCTCCCCTCTGCTGCCCTCCACCATTCCTCCCCTTCTCCCCTCCTCGCATTCATCGGCCTCTCCTCCCCTTCTCTCCACCTTCCCATTCTTCTGTGCAAGGGATTTATTCCAGCAGCTTGCTCCTTCCTTGCAGAAAGACCCTACTACTCGCTCACTCATCCACACACACACACACAGAGGGGGGATACAGGGAGCCCGAAACAAAACCCCTCTCTCCCATCATCCATGCCTTCACCCCTCCCCCACCAATACTGCTCAAAATGACCCTCGTCCCCTCAAAACGGGCCAAACACCCTAAACCCTACTCCACCATCCTCCTGCCAATATGGCAAAACTTTCTATCCTAAACTTTATCCCATATCCTTGAACCTCCACCCCCCCCCCCCACCGAACCCAACAAAGAATCCGCACTCTTCCCCTGCTGCCTCCAGCATCCTCCACCCTCCATCCCCACCACCACCGCTTGCATTTTAACCAAAATCCCAGGATTTCAGGGTGAACAAAGAGCACCCCTCCTCTCCCCAACCATGTTTTTACGAGAGTTCCTCTCCGCTTTGTACATAAGGATGCTGATCACCCTCTGGAATTTTTGGATTATTTCAGCCTTGAGCCTGGATCCCATCTACTGGAACAGCTCCAACAAAAGGTTAGTGAGATTTCGGGGGGCCCCCGCTCACCCCTAAATCATATCCTCCGACTCTCATTACTGCAGTGCAACCTGAAGCTCTGTCATTTTTAAATTGCAATGTTTAGAGGAAGAGGGGGGAGGTCAAAAAAGTTCCAGGTGTAGCGTTAGGGGGGTTAACATTTTGGACGAATTGTATGTATTATTGTAGTTAACTCTCAACAGGGTTGACATTTTTTGAAATTTTTATTTCTTTTCTAATATTGCCTCATTTTTATTCCATCATTTTCTTTTTTTCACAATTTTTGGAAATTTTACCCCCTTTCCCAACGTTCAAAAAGTTGGGGAAAAAAATTTAAAAAATTGTAATACAAAATTCTGGGGTTAACATTTTGGACGAATTGTATGTATCATTGCAGTTAACTCTCAACAGGGGTGAACATTTTTGAAATTTGTATTCCTTTTATAATAGTGCACCATTTTATTCCCATAATTTTCTTTTTTTGCAAATTTTTGACAATTTTACCCCCTTTCCCAACATTCAAAAAGTTGGCCAAATTTATTATAAAAATTGTAAAAAAAAATTCTGGGGTTAATATTTTGGACGAATTGTATGTATTAGTACAGTTAACTCCCAACAGGGGTGAACATTTTAGAAATTTGTATTCCTTTTCTAATATTGCCCCATATTTTTCCATAATTTTCTTTTTTCGCAAATTTTTTAAAATTTTACCCCCTTTTCCCCTTTCGTTCAAAAAGTTGGCCAATTTTTTTTTTTTAAAAAAGTGTAACAAATTCTGCACCTCAATGTTTTGGGGTTTGTTTTAACCTTGTGTTCTTATTCCTACACGGTCCTATACATCTTGGGAAGGGATATTCACGTTCATTAATTTCGGGTGACATTTGACGTTCGAGGTGACACCGTGTTTTCGTAGAAGGTTCTGTTCATGTTCGTGTCTGTATGGAGGTGGTAAATTCATAAATATACCTGTGTCGCTATATATAGGACTTATAGAGCGATAAGATGCACCCAAGTTTCTACGGAAGAAAAAAAAACGTTTCATGCATTTGACAAATTTGGGTAAAATTTTGCAAAATTTGCACAAATTTTAACCCACAAAAAAAATAAGTCTTACAGTGAGAAAAAAATACAATTAATATTGATTCACGTCTATATCACGTCCGGGTTTCGTGCCCCTTTTTGCCCCCAATTGCAGCTTTTGGTCCACTCTCCCCCTTTACCTTATTAAGAGGTTTAAGTTATGGTGTTATTGGATATTGCTATATTTTTTGATGCTTCTTATGTTTTTTAATGCTCTCCCTTCTACAATTGTAACTCTAGGACTGTTACTGGGATCTGTTAACCCCTAGGGTGCCAATGTCTACCATTTTGACCTCCCAACCTGCCCATGTTTACCCCCCCACTCCTCTCGTTGGGTTTAGCATTTTCGGCATCACCTTTGAATTGTGTTTTTTTTTTTAATACACAAGATTTAGCCTGTGACAAGCGCAGGATGACTCACTGGGAGTATAAGCGTAAGACCCGAGGGCTAATCCAATAGTTACAAGCCTGCGGGCTGTACAGGCTTTTCATCTGGAGATTTGGTAGGACGAGCATCCTCTACCCATACCAGCCTGATGCTGAGCCACCAGCCATGGAACAAAGAGCTTGCAATCGGCCGGTGCGGGGGATTGGAGATGCTTCTGACTTGGTTGCTTTTTCTTTTTTTGCAGATGGCTATGTTTATAGAAAGTGCACTCAGGATGTAAGATGGAGGTACTATGTGTTATACTTCTGCTATTGAAAACATCTGTGTTTACGTGAATGTGTAAGCCAGGGTTGGAGGAGCGAGGTGGGCATTTACCTGGGTCGTACCCGTCCATTGTGTGTAAGAGAGGAGGCCGAAAGAGATTAAACTGCTCGACGTCGCTCCGTCACATGATGATGGTATAGATACGGCGTCAGTCATGTAGAAGGTGTGGATATAGCTGCTCCTAGGAGACCCCACAGAGACATAGATCAAGGGACAATGGCTGAGGGCCATAGACTGGTAGGGACGCAGACGGCCCTGAGGCTCATGACCCTCACACATTTAGTGGCATACGGAGGAAGTGGCAGCAGATCAGGACAGCTGATACAGAGACACCGAGCAACAATTATCTCAGAGGCTAATGAAATAACAAATAAAAAGAGGAACCAGGGACATAGAGTGCACAGGAAGAGGGATCGGGGACATAGAGTGCACAGGAAGAGGGACCGGGGACATAGAGTGCACTGGAAGAGGAACCGGGGACATAGAGTGCACAGGAAGAGGAACCGGGGACATAGAGTGCACAGGAAGAGGAACCGGGCACATAGAGTGCACAGGAAGAGGAACCGGGGACATAGAGTGCACAGGAACAGGAAGAGGAACCAGGGTAATAGAGCGCACAGGGAGAGGAACTGGGGAAATAGAGTGTACAGGAAGAGGAATCAGGGAAATAGAGTGCACAGGAAGAGGAACTGGGGAAATAGAGGGCTCAGGAAGAGGAACTGGGGAAATAGAGGGCTCAGGAAGAGGAACTGGGAAATAGAGTGAAAAGGAACTGAGGAAATAGAGTGCACAGGAAGAGGAACCAGAGACATAGAGTGCACAGGAAGAGGAATCGGGGAAATAGAGTGCCCAGGAAGAGGAACTAGAGAAATAGAGGGCACAGGAAGAAGAACTAGTGAAATAAAGTGCAGTGGAAGAGGAACCGGGGACATAGAGTGCCCAGGAATAGGATATGGTGAAATAGATTTAAAAGGAACTGAGGACATAGAGTGCACAGGAAGATGAACCAGAGACATAGAGTGCCCAGGAAGAGGAACCGGGGACATAGAGTGCACAGAAAGAGGAACCGGGGAAATAGAATGCCCAGGAAGAGGAACTAGAGAAATAGAGGGCACAGGAAGGGGAACTGGGAATATACAGTGCACAGAAAGAGGAACTGGGAAATTAGATTGCACAGTAAGAAGAACCAGTGAAATAAAGTGCAGTGGAAGAGGAACTGGGAAATAAAGTGCAGTGGAAGAGGAACTGGGGAAATAGAGTGCATGGCGGGAAGAGGAGCTGGGTAAATAGAGTGCACAGGAAGAGGAACTAGGGAAATAGAGTGCACAAGAAGAGGAACCGGAAAAAAAGATTGCACAGGAAGAGGAACCGGAGAAATAGAGTGCACAGGAAGAGGAAACGGGGAAATAGAGTGCACAGGAAAAGGGACTGGGAAATAGAGTGCATAGGAAGAGGAGCTGGGGAAATAGAGTGCACAGGAGAAAGAACTAGGGAAATAGAGTACAGGGGAAGAGGAAATGAGGAAATAGAGTGCACAAGAATAGGAACTGGGGAAATGGAGTCAACAGGAAGAGGAACTGAGAAAATAGAGTGCATCCTAGGGAACTACTAGAGAAACAGAGTGTACAGGCAGAAGAACTAGAGAAATAGAGCTAGAAAGAGTACAAAGATGAGCAACCAAACTTATACGGGAATGGAGCATCTTAGTTATGAGGAGCGGTTAGTAGAATTGAACTTGTTTAGTCTTGAGAAAAGACGGCTTCGGGGGGACATGATTAATTTATATAAATATATAAATGGTCCCTACAAAAAGTATGGGGAAAAATTATTTCAAGTGAAGCCCCCTCAAAAGACAAGGGAACATTCCCTTCGACTAGAGAAAAAAGGATTCAACCTCCAGAGGAGAAGAGCGCTCTTCACTGTAAGAACTGTGAATCTGTGGAATAGCCGCCTGAGGAGCTCATTACAGCAGGAACTGTAGAGAGTTTCAAGAAAGGCTTAGATACCTACCTGAAACTAAAGAATATTAATGCGTACGTAGCTATGTAATATTCTGGATCCTGGCTGGTGGCGGCTCTGGGGTCAGAGATGGGGTCTCCCCTGGAGCAGATTGGTTCTTGCCTTGTGGGTTCCAGGGCATTCACCAGTGGTGAGGCTGGGCTTAAAATCCTTGTCTCCCTCCCTTCACCCACATTTTCCCCACCCTTGGTTGAACCTGATGGACACGCGTCTTCTTTCAACCGTACTAACTATATAACTATATGGAGTGCACAGAAAGAGGAATAGAGAATATACTATGGACTCTGATTGGTTGCTATGAGCGACAAAGACAGTCTTACTACTAGACAGTTTTCATACATAAGGAAGTGAGGAAATAGAGAATATACATAAAGAACCTGCAGAAATAGAGTAGGGAAGAGTTGGGTCGACCATACCCAGTAGGTGTTGGGGTGGCCATACACACTAGGGTCGACATGTCAGAAAAGAGGCGCCTCCAAGCCAGTTTTAAGGTGCATTAAATGAGTGTATAGTGCACCTGAGTGAATGAACCTGTCAAAAATCTGGTGTCTGGTCTACCTTGCATAGTAAAACTGCCGCGCCTAATCTAGGCGCATAGCAAAATGTACGTGCATAGCATATCATTGCTAGCATATCAGATGTGTCATGCCTGGCATATAATGCCCCTAGTTTTGGTGTACAACAGTTCATTTCTATAGAGAATAGGGCGTCAACAGTTTTCTTACAACAAAAAAATGCCGGAGCCCTAAAGGGACATGTCGGCTTAGGAGTTGGGGCGGTTATATACGCTAGGAGTTGGGGTGGCCGTACACAGGCGTAACTTGAAGCTCCTGGGCCCTAGTACAAAAAGTGAAATGGGCCCCCCAGCTGCCATGTGCCACTTAGAATGCTGGAGTCACCTTATGTGGCAGGAGGGCTTTTGGGCCCCCTCAGGCTACAGGGCCCGATAGCGACTGCTACCTCTGCACACCCTGTAGCTACTCCCTTGATACTAGGAGTTAAAGTGGCCATACACAGTAGGAGTTGGGGCGGCCATACACAGTATGTGAGCATAACATGCCAAACTCTCCCCGATTTTTGGCGGGGGGTCCGCTATATTGGGGTCCCCAGCACCTCCGGGAGTTGGCATTTTCCCGCCGCCCGCGGCGGGGGGGGTCCTTTAAATTACCGCGGCGAAGATAGCGTGGGGCGTCTCTTTCGCCGCGGGCCCCCTCCCACAGGCGGGTGCAGCCGGCCCCAGCGGCCGCTCACCGCCCGGGCCCCCGTGCGGGGAGGAGGAGGAGGGATCGCTCCCTCCTCCTCCCCTCCCCGTAGTACGGCGCCGGTGTGTGCGCCCCCAATCAGTTCAGGGGGCAGGGGGAAGTGACGCGCGGTGCAGGGGAGTGCCGCGGCTGCTCCACTTCCCCCTGCGCCGCTGAGGGATGGGTGGGGCCCCGGCCCCCCTTTCGGGAGCCGGAAAGGGGGAGGGATTTTTTATTTTATTTTTATTGCTTTAGGGGGCCTCCCGGCAAACAAGAGGGCAATCCCTGGCAACAAGGGGGGGCACTACCTGGCAACAAAGGTGGCACTCCCGGCTAACGAGGGGGGGCACTCCCTGGTAACAGGGGGGGGACTCCCGGCAACAGAGGGGGCCCCCTTTGGGAAACCAAGGGGGGCCCCCGGCTAACAGAGGGGGCACTCCCTGGTAACAATGGGGGCCTACTTGGCTAACAATGGGGGCACCTACCTGGCAAAAAAGGGGGGGCATCTACCTGGTAAAAATTTGGCTCTCCCTGGTACGAGGGGGATTATTTGGGGCAAAGGGGGCATTACCACCCTGTAAGGGGCACTCCCGGGTTAGGGGGGGCAAAACCTGGCTTTAAGGGCATTACTGGTTTCTTCCAAAGCCCTTTTGCAGTTGGTGGGTGGGTGTGGCTTTCTGAAGGGGCGTGGATACCCTCAAGATGGGCGTGCCCATGAAGTCCCCCCACTAATCTCCTGCTTTTTCATTTCAAAAGTTTTGGGAACTTTAGTATGGTAGGGGCGGCCATACACACTAGGGGTTTAAAGGGGGCCTAACATAGGGTTTAAGGGGGCCATACCCCTAGGGTAGAAGCGGGCCCTACCACTAGGATTGGGGCCCATACACAGTAGGGTTTGGGTGGCCCATGCATAGGAGTTGGGGGGGGCCTACCAGTAGGGGTTGGGGCGGGCCATTTTAAGAGGAGTTAGAGGCCCAACCTAGGATTAAGGTGGCCATACAATAGGAGTTAGGGGGCTACACCTAGGAAAATTAAGGTGGCCAAAACACTAGATTAAGGTGGCCCTAAAACGGAGTTAAAAGGGGGCCATACACACTTGGATTTAAAGGGGCCAACACCTTGAGTTGAGGTGGCCATACACACTAGGAGTAGAAGCGGCCATACACACTAGGAGTTAAGGTGGCCATACACACTAAGAGTTGGAGCACACATACACAATAGGAGTTGGGGGACCATACACACTAGGAGTTGGGGTGGCCATACACACTAGAAGTAGAGGTGGCCATACACACTAGGAGTTAAGGTCGCCTACACACTGGATTGAGGTGGCCATACACACTAGGGGTTTAGGGGCCTAACACTAGGAGTTGGGGGGCCTACACACTAGGGTTGGGGCGGGGCCCTTAAAATGGGAGTTAAAGGGGGCCATACCCTAGGGGTTGGGCAGCCATACACATAGGAGTTAAGGTGGCCATACACAAAGGGGTTTAAGGTGGCCATACACATAGGGGTTAAGGGGGCCTACACACTAGGTTTTTAGGGGGCAAACACTAGCGTTGGGGGGGGCCATACACACTAGGATTTGGTGGCAAAAACACAGCTTTGGGGGGGCCATAAACACTAGGAGTTGGGGTGGCCCAAAACCTAGGGGTTTGGGGGGGGCCATACACACTAGGAGTTAGGGGGGCCATACACAGAGTAGTGAGGTGGCCTACACAAGGGGTTAGGGCGGCCATAACAATAGGAGTTGGGTGGCCATACACAGTAGGATTGAGGTGGCCCTACACACTGGATTTTTTGGCGGCCAAAACCCTAGGAGTTGGGGGGGGCCATCACATAGGAGTTGGGGTGGCCATACAAAACAAGTTGGGGGGCCATACAAGTAGGGTTGGGTGGCTAAAATAGGGTTTTTGGGGCCTTTCACACTAGGAGTTGAGGTGGCCATACCTGGGGTTGAGGGGGCCATACAAGTAGGGTTAGGGTGGCCCCTAACACTAGGGGTTTGGGGTGGCCATACACACTAGGAGTTGGGGCGGCCATATACACTAGGAGTTGGGGCAGCCATACACAGTAGGTTTTAAGGTGGCCATGCACACTAGGAGTTGAGGTGGCCATACTCACTATCAGTTGAGGTGGCCATACACACTATGAGTTGAGGTGGCCATACACAGTATGAGTTGAGGTGGCCATACACAGTAGGAGTTGAGGCGGCCATAAACAATAGGTGTTTTGGGGGCCATACACAGTAGGAGTTGAGGTGGCCATACACACTAGGAGTTAGGGCGGACATACACACTAGGAGTTGCGGAGGCCATAAACACGAGGAGTTGGGGCGGCCATAGACACTATGAGTTGGGGCGGCCATAGACACTAGGAGTTGGGGAAGCCATACACTGTAGGTTTTAAGGTGGCCATGCACACTAGGAGTTGAGGTGGCCATACTCACTATCAGTTGAGGTGGCCATAACATAGGAGAGTTGGGTGGCCATACACACTAGGAGTTGAGGTGGCCATACACACTAGGAGTTGGGGTGGCCATACACAGTAGGAGTTAGGGTGGCCATACACAGTAGGAGTTGGGGTGGCCATACACACTAGGAGTTGAGGTGGCCATACACACTAGGAGTTGGGGCGGCCATACACACTAGGAGTTGGGGTGGCCATACACACTAGGAGTTGGGGCGGCCATACACACTAGGAGTTGGGGCGGCCATATACACTAGGAGTTGGGGCAGCCATACACAGTAGGTTTTAAGGTGGCCATACACACTAGGAGTTGAGGTGGCCATACTCACTATGAGTTGAGGTGGCCATACTCACTATGAGTTGAGGTGGCCATACTCACTATGAGTTGAGGTGGCCATATACACTAGGCGTTGGGGCGGCCATATACACTAGGCGTTGAGGTGGCCATATACACTAGGCGTTGGGGCGGCCATACACACTATGAGTTGAGGTGGCCATATACACCAGGACTTGGGTCGGTAGATTGCTGAAGAACAGCTGAATGACAATAGTCTGCTGATCAGTCGCTGGGCAGATGCATCCACACTCACTTTACTACATTTCGGCCACTCCAGTTGTCCATATGTGATCAATAACATGGAGCAGAGCACGAACGCTCTTCCCGGGAATGTTCTATCAAGAACAGATCATTCCTGATTGAAAGATCTTTTGTCCGAGCAGCAGACGTGAATTCCAGACACGGCTGACTTCTCTGCAGACAATGATGGTTTGTCATCGATGAGCTAAAATGATCGGTCATTGCTACATTTCACCAGACGAACATTTATTATGCCTGAAATCGTCCATTTTAATCAGCTTTGGGGTAATGTGAACAGGCGCCTCCGGAGAGAGAGCTGATGGACCGGAGAACGGGAGAGAAGTTGCAGGCGAGGTCATTTGTAATGTAACCCTGGCTGGCAGGGCAAAGGAGAGCGGAGAGCCCAGGAGAAAGAAAGGGAATGTCAGGAGGAAAGTTTAAGATTTTAAGCACGACATACAGACAGGGAGACTGGAACCAAAGAATCCGGGGTAAGAGAAAGAGGCCAAGAAAATAGCTCCAATGCAGGACAGGAGACTAGGGTAAGTAGAATGCAAGGCCGGGGGACTGGGGTAGGTAGAATGCAAGGACGGGAGACTGGGGTAGGTAGAAGGAATGCAAGGGGGGAAATGGGGTAGGTAGAATGCATGGCTGGGAGACTGGGGTAGGTAGAATGCAAGGCCGGGAGACTGGGGTAGGTAGAATGCAAGGCCGGGGGACTGAAGTAGGTAGAATGCAAGGCCGGGTGGCTGAGGTAGGTAGAATGCAAGGCCGGGGGACTGGGGAGGTTTGAATGCAAGGCCGGGGGACTGGGGTAGGTAGAATGCAAGGCTGGGGTAGGTAGAATGCAAGGCCGGGGGACTGGGGTAGGTAGAATGCAAGGCCGGGAGACTGGGGTAGGTAGAATGCAAGGCCGGGAGACTGGGGTAGGTAGAATGCAAGGCCGGGAGACTGGGGTAGGTAGAATGCAAGGCCGGGGGACCCGAAAGTAGGTTGAAGCAGAGGGCCGGGGGGCTGGAGGTAGAATGCAAGGCCGGGGGACTGGGGTAAGTAGAATGCAAGTCCGGGAGACTGGGGTAGGTAGAATGCAAGACCGGGGGACTGGGGTAGGTAGAATGCAAGGCCGGGGGACTGAAGTAGGTTGAATGCAAGGCCGGGAGACTGGGGTAGGTAGAATGCAAGGCCGGGGGACTGGGGTTGGTAGTATGCAAGGCCGGGGGACTGGGGTAGGGAGAATGCAAGGACTGGGGTAGGTAGAATGCAAGGACTGGGGTAGGTAGAATGCAAGGCCGGGGGACTGGGGTAGGTAGAATGCAAGGCCGGGGGACTGGGGTAAGTAGAATGCAAGGCCGGGGGACTGGGGTAAGTAGAATGCAAGGCCGGGGGACTGGGGTAGGTAGAATGCAAGGCCGGGGGACTGGGGTAGGTAGAATGCAAGGCTGGGGGACTGAAGTAGGTTGAATGCAAGGCCGGGGGCCTGCGGTAGGTAGAATGCAAGGCCTGGGGTAGGTAGAAAAGCAAGGACTGGGTGTAGGTAGAATGCAAAAGGGCCGGGGGGACTGGGGTAAAGTAGAATGCAAGGTCGGGGGACTGGGGTAGGTAGAAGGCAAGGCCGGGGGACTGGGGTAAGGTAGAGTGCAAGGCAGGGGACTGGTAAGTTGAATGCAAGGCTGGGGCTGGGGTAAGTAAAATGCAAGACTGGGGGACTGGGGTAAGTAGAATGCAAGGCCGGGGGACTGGGGTAAGTAGAATGCAAGGCTGGGAGGGGCTGGGGTAGGTAGAATGCAAGGACTGGGGTAGGTAGAATGCAAGGCCGGGTGGCTGGGGTAAGTAGAATGCAAGGCGGGGGGGGGGCTGGGGTAAGTAAAATGCAAGACAGGGAGACTGGGGTAAGTAGAATGCAAGGCCGGGGGACTGGGGTAGGTAGAATGCAAGGCCGGGGGACTGGGGTAGGTAGAATGCAAGGACTGGGGTAGGTAGAATGCAAGGCCGGGGGACTGGGGTAAGTAGAATGCAAGGCCGGGGGACTGGGGTAGGTAGAATGCAAGGCCGGGAGACTGGGGTAAATAGAATGCAAGGCCGGGAGACTGGGGTAGGTAGAATGCAAGGCCGGGGGACTGGGGTAAGTAGAATGCAAGGCCAGGGGACTGGGGTGGGTAGAATGCAAGGCCGGGGAGAACAGGGGTAGGTAGAATGCAAGGCCGGGGACTGGGGTAGGTAGAATGCAAGGCCGGGGGACTGAAGTTGGTTGAATGCAAGGCGGGGGGACTGGGGTAAGTAGAATGCAAGACCGGGGGACTGGGGTAGGTAGAATGCAAGGACTGGGGTAGGTAGAATGCAAGGCCGGGGGACTGGGGTAAGTAGAATGCAAGGCCGGGGGACTGGGGTAGGTAGAATGCAAGGCCGGGGGACTGGGGTAGGTAGAATGCAAGGCCGGGGGACTGGGGTAAGTAGAATGCAAGGCCGGGGGACTGGGGTAAGTAGAATGCAAGGCCGGCCGACTGGGGTAGGTAGAATGCAAGGCCGGGGGACTGGTGTAGGTTGAATGCAAGGCCGGGTGTCTGGGGTAAGTAGAATGCAAGGCCGGGGGACTGGGGTAGGTAGAATGCAAGGCCGGGGGACTGGGGAAAGTAGAATGCAAGGCCGGGGGACTGGGGTAGGTAGACAGCAGGAAGGGACTGGGGTAAGTAGAAAGCAGGAAGGGACACCAGAGTAAGTAGAATGCAGGCCAGGGCACTTGGGGTATACTGAATGCAGGATGTCAGGTCACAGCACACAGGCCTATTCGCTGGTATTTTTCAGATATGGCGTTTAGGATTGGTAAAATGTAGTCCTTGTGCTTCTAGTAAGAACTTCTATGTATCTAGATATACAGAGTATGCAAATCTGTACATTCATAGACATGTAGCTAGATGCCTGGGGTAAGTGGAGAGCAGGCTGAGCATGTGGGGTAAGTGGAGAGCAGGCTGAGCATGTGGGATAGGTGGAGAGCAGGCTGAGCATGTGAGACAGGTGGAGAGCAGGCTGAGCATGTGGGGTAAGTGGAGAGTAGGCTGAGCATGTGGGGTAAGTGGAGAGTAGGCTGAGCATGTGGGATAGGTGGAGAGCAGGCTGAGCATGTGGGGTAAGTGGAGAGCAGGCTGAGCATGTGGGGTAAGTGGAGAGCAGGCTGAGCATGTGGGGTAAGTATTGGGCAGGCTGGGCATGTGGGGTAAGTGGAGAGCAGGCTGAGCATGTGGGGTAAGTATTGGGCAGGCTGGGCATGTGGGGTAAGTGGAGAGCAGGCTGAGCATGTGGGATAGGTGGAGAGCAGGCTGAGCATGTGGGGTAAGTGGAGAGCAGGCTGAGCATGTGGGATAGGTGGAGAGCAGGCTGAGCATGTGGGGTAAGTGGAGAGCAGGCTGAGCATGTGGGGTAAGTGGAGAGCAGGCTGAGCATGTGGGGTAAGTGGAGAGCAGGCTGAGCATGTGGGGTAAGTGGAGAGCAGGCTGAGCATGTGGGGTAAGTGGAGAGCAGGCTGACATTTAAAAAGGTGGAGGGGGCGGGGCTGAGCATTTTGGGGTTTAAGTGGAGAGAAGGCTGAGCATGTGGGATAGGTGGAGAGGGGCGGGAGAATGGGGAGTAAGTGGAGAGAGGCCGGGAAGCATGGGGGGAAAGTGGAGAGCAGGTGGCATAGGGGGTTTAAGTGGAGTGTAGGCTGGCAGTGGGGAAAAGGGGGGAGTGGCCCTGAGCATGGGGGGGTAAGGGGAGGGGAAGGGTGGCTTTTGGGGGGGTAATGGGGGCGGTGAGAAATGTGGGGGTAGTGGAGAGTAGGTGGCATGGGGGGTTTAATGTGGGAGCGGGTTGAGCATGGGGGGAAAGGGGAGAGAGGCTGAGCATGTAGAGTAAGTGGAGAGCAGGGGGTTTTTTGTGGGATAGAGGGGAGCGGCCCGGGAAGCATGTGGGGGGAAAAGTGGAGGTGGGCCCTGAGCATGGGGAACGGGTTTGGAGGGGGCAGGTGAAGCATGTGGAGAAGTGGGGAACAGGCTGAGATGGGGGTTTAAGTGGAGGAGGCTGGCTTGTGGGATAGGTGGAGGGGTAGGCTTGGAATGTGGGGAAAGTGGAGAGCGGCTGGCATGGGGGGTAAGGGGGAGTGTAGGTTGAGCATGTGGGGTTTAAGTGGGAGCAGGGGAGCATGGGGGAAATAGGTGGAGGGGCGGGCTAAAGTTTGTGGAAAGGGGGAAAAAAACGGGGCCTGACCCCTTTGTGGGTAAGTGGAGGGTAGGTGAGCATGGGGGATAGGGGGAAAGACCAGGTTGAAGGTGGGATAGGTGGAGACCCAGGCCGGAATGTGGGGTAAGGGGAGAGTGGGTGGAAATGTGGGGTAAGTGGGAAGAGGCCCTGAGCTGTGGGATAGGTGGAGAGAGGCTGAGCATGTGGGAAGAAGTGGAGGCGGGTTGAAATGGGGGGTAATTTGGAGATTTAGGCTAAACCCATGGGGGATAGGTGGGGGGGCCCAGGTGAGCATTTTGGGGAAAATTGGAGGCGGCTGGCTTGTGGGGTAATTTGGGGAGAGCGGGGTGAGCATGTGGGTAAGTGGAGGGGGAAAGACCCTTTTGGGATAAAAGGAGAGCAGGCTGAGCGTGTGGGGTAAGTGGAGAGCGGGTGGCATGTGGGGTAAGGGGGGAAAGGTGAGAATGGGGGGATAGGTGGAGAGCAGGCTGAGCTTGTGGGATAGGGGAAAGGCAGGCTAAAGCATGGGGGGGTAAGTGGAAAAGTAGGCTGAGCATGTGGGGGAAAGGTGGAGAGCAGGGGGAAGCATGGGGGGGTAAGTGGAGAGCGGGATGAGCATGGGGGTAGAGGGAAAGAGAAGGTTTGAGCATGTGGGGAAAGGTGGAGAGCAGGTGAGAATGTGGGGTAAGTGGAGAGTAGGGGGAAAATTTGTGGGGTAAGTGGAGGGGCGGCCCGGGAGCTTGTGGGGAAAGTGGAGATTTGGTGAGATGGGGGGTAAGGGAGAGGGTGAGCTTGTGGGGTAAGTGGGGGGAGTAGGCGGTATGGGGGTTTAAGTGGAGGGGGCCCCCCACCCTAAGCATGTGGGAGAAAGTGGAGAGAGGAGGGAAGCATGTGGGATAGATGGGGGGAAGAAAGGGCTGGCATTGGGGTAAGGGGAAAAGAGTGGGTTTGGAATGTGGGGACGGTGGAGAGCAGGCTGAGCATGGGGGAGTAAGTGGAGAGCAGGCTGGGATGTGGGGAAAGGGGAGGAGTAGGCTAAAGCATGGGGGAAGGGTTTGGAAAAGCAGGCTGGGAATGGGGGGAAAAGTGGGGGGTTTTGGCTGAGAAAGTGAGACAGATGGGACCCAAGGGGAGCATGTGGGGTAAGGGGTGAGTGGGGTGAGCATTTTGGGGGTAAGTGGAGAGAAGGCTAAAGCATGTGGGGTAAGTGGAGAGAGGTGAGCATTTTTGGGGGGAAGTGGAGGCAGGTGAGCATGGGGGGATAGGTGGGAAGCAGGTGAGATGGGGGAAATAGGTGGAGAGTAGGTGAGATGTGGGGTTTAAGTGGAGAGTAGGTGAGATGTGGGATAGGTGGGGCAGGTGAGGCATGTGGGGTAAGTGGAGAGTAGGCTGAGATGGGGGGATAGGTGGAGAGCGGCTGGGGCATGGGGGGTAAGTGGAAAAGGTAGGTTGGATGTGGGTAGGTGGAGAGCAGGTGGGGCTGTGGGAAAAGGTGGAGAGCGGGCCTGGCATGGGGAATTTGGTGGAGAACAGGTGGAAGGGGGGAAAGTGGAGATAGGCTGACCCTGTGGGATAGGTGGAGAGCAGGGGGAGCTTTAGGGGGTAAGTGGAGGTAGGCTGAGCATTTTGGGATAGGGGGTTTAAAGTCACTTACTTTTTTTAAATTTTGGAATTACAAAACATTTTTTTTTTTTTTAAAAATTTTCCTGTTTTTTTTTAACTTCACATTTTTTTTTTTAATATTACTACATTTTTTTAAAATTTAAACTACTTTTTTAAATTTTAAACACTACTTTTGGGGGGTTAATTAACCTTTACCCATTTAAAAAAATTTTTTAAAAAACCTTAAAAATTGGAGTAAGTGGAGACAGGCTGGCATTGGGATAGAGGGGAGAGCAGGTGAGCATGGGGGGTAAGGGGAAAGGGGTAGGCTGAGATGTGAAAAAGGTGGAGGGGGCAGGCTGAGATGGGGAAATTAAGTGGAGAGAGGTGAGCTTTTGGGGAAAAGGGGAAAGAGCGGGCGGAGCAGGGGGGGTAATTGGAGGGGTAGGCTGAGCATGTGGGGTAAGTGGAAGCGGGGTTTGAGATGGGGGATAGATGGAGAGCGGGGCTGAGATGGGGGAAATGGGTGGGGGAGCGGGTGAGATGTGGGGTAAGTGGAGAGCGGGTGAGCATGTGGGGTAAGTGGAGAGTAGGGGAGCATGGGGGGAAAGGGTGGAGGGGCTGAGCATTTTAGAGAAAGTGGGAGCGGCTGAGCTTGTGGGATAGTTGGGGCGGTGAGCTTGTGGGGTAAGTGGGATTTGGCTGAGCATGTGAGCCGGGGGGAGGGGGAAGGCTGAGCTTTGTGGGGAAAGTGGAGGCCCGGGTGGGCATGTGGGGTAAGGGGAGAGTAGGCGGGCCCATTTGGGGAAGGTGGGAGCGGTGGGCATTTGGGGTTTAAGGGGAGAGTAGGTGAGCATGTGAGACAGGTGGGAGGCAAGCGGAGCATGGGGGGGTAAGTGGTGAGTAGGTGGCATGTTGGGTAAGTGGAGAGCGGCTGGGGATGTGGGGAAAGGGGGAGAGTAGGCTGAGCTGGGGGGGTAAGTGGGAGCGGTTTAAGCATGTGGGATAGGGGGGAGAGCAGGCTTGGCATGTGGGGAAAGTGGGGGAGTAGGCTAAAGATGGGGGGGTAAGGGGGAGAAAAGGTAAGATGTGGGATAGGTGGGGGGGCCCAGGCTGAGATGTGGGGTAAGTGGAGAGCGGTGGCAGTGGGTAAAAGTGGAGAGCGGCTGAGAGTGGGGTAAGTTTTGGGCGGTGAGTTTGGGGGGGTAAGGGGGGAAAAGGTGACAGGGTGGGATAGGTGGAGGCAGGTGAAAAGGGTGGGGAAAAAAGGGGGGTTTTTGGGGGGGGCCGGGTGGAGATTTTGGGGTTTAGGTGGAGGCGGGTGACCCTGTGGGGTAAGTGGAGAGCGGGTGGCATTTGGGGTAAAGTTTTGGGGGGGGTGGCATGTGGGGTGGTGGAAAAGGGTTGAGCTTTTGGGATAGGTGGGAGCGGGGCTGAGCATGTGGGATGGGTGGAGGGGGCGGGCGGGAGCATGTGGGGAAAGTGGAGAGAAGGTGGCATGTGGGGTAAGTGGAGAGCAGGCTGAGCATGTGGGGTAAGTGGGAGAGGGCTGGGGGATGGGGGGGAAAGGGGGAGGTAGGTTGAGCATGTGGGGAAAAGTGGAGAGTAGGTGGCATGTGGGGTAAGTGGGGAGTAGGTGAGCATGTGGGGTAAGTGGAGACCCGGGTGAGCTTTGTGGGGTAAGTGGAGAACAGGCTGGGCTTTGGGGGGTAAGGGGGAAAAGAAGGATGAGATTGGGGAAAGTGGAGAGCAGGCTGGGCTTGGGGGATGGGTGGGGGAAGGTTGTGCTTGGGGGGTTTTAATTTGGGAGAGTGGGTGAGCATGTGGGGTAGGTGGAGACCCAGGCTGTCCCATGTGGGAAAAGGGGGGTGAGGCTGAGCATTGGGAAGGTGGAGGGGGTGAGCATGGGGGTAAGTGGAGAGCGGCTGAGCATGTGGGGTAAAGTGGGAGAAGGTTTGGTTGTGGGGTAAGTTTTGGGCAGGCTGAGAAATGTGGGGTAGGTGGAGAGCAGGCTGAGCATTTGGGATAGGTGGAGAGGGTTTGAGAAATGGGGATAGGTGGAGAGAGGTGAGCATGTGGGGTAAGTGGAGGCAGGCTGGGCATGGGGGGGTAAGGGGAGAGCAGGTGAGCATGTGGGGTAAGTGGAAAAGAAGGCTGGCATGTGGGATGGTGGAGAGCAGGTGGCTGGGGTAAGTGGGAGTGGGCGGGGCAATTTTGGGGTAAGTGGAGAGCAGGCTGGCATGTGGGAAGGTGGAGGGGCAGGTGAGTGTGGGATGGGGTTGGAGGGGCAGGTGAGAATTGGGGGTAAGTGGAGAGCGGGCTGTGCATGGGGGGTAAGGGAGAGCGGTGAGAAATGTGGGGTTTAAGTGGGAGCCCCCCGGAGAAAGTGGGGAAAGTTTTGGGCGGTGGGCATGTGGGGTAAGGGGGGGAAAAGGCGGGAGCATGGGGGATGGGTTGGAAAGAGGCTGGGCATGTGGGGAAAGTATTGGGGGGGTTGAGTTGGGGTAAGTGGAGAGCAGGCTGGGCTTTATGGGGTAATTTGGAGGCGGCTGAGAAGTGGGGAAAGAAATTGGGCGGCGGGCATGGGGGTAAGTTTTTGGGCCAGGCGGGGCCCTTGGGGGGTAAGTTTTGGGCGTCTGGGCTTGTGGGGGAAAGAAATTTGGCGGCTGGGATGTGGGGGGGGGGAGCTTTAAGGGGGTTGGGGGATAGGCACGAATAAATGAGGGCTCAGGGGGAAAATACACTGAAGCGGAAAAAATGTGTCAGTCTGGGCTACACATTGTTCTGATAATATCTAATCTCCTGCTGCTTTTTTCAGTTAAATAAATAAAATCCTTTTAAACACAAATTATACTTTTTGTGTATTTGACATAAATGATTTCTCCCAGTAGCGTGCGGTTTGGAGGGGCAAAGTCCCCAGCCCCCGGGGGAGCCCGAAACCAAGTGTGTCAGCAAAGGGAGAGCAAACTGCAGCAATGTGATAAAAAGGAAACATAAAAATGTCAGCCGCTCAGTCGTATCATCTAAAAAAAAAGCAAAAAAAATCCCGAGGGAAAAAAATCATCAACCCCGGGGGACATAGAAAGATGGGGTGAATGGATAGATTTGATAGATATGAGATGATAGATAGATAGATAGGTTTGATTGATAGATAATTGATAGAGATTGATGATATGAGATAGATTTGATAGATAGAATGAGATAGTAGATAGATAGGGTATGAGTTTGATAGATAAAATAGATAGGGTAGGGTAGATTTGAGATAGTTTGTAGATATGGATAGATAGATTGTTGATGATAAATAATTTAGTATGGGATAGTAGATAGAAGATATAAAATATGAAAAAAGATAGATAGATAGATAGATTGTTTGATATGAGATAGATAATAGTTTGATAGTTTGATATGAGAAGATAGATAGATAAAGGGATAGATAGATGTAGATGATAGATAGATAGATATTTGGGTAGATAGATAGATAGTTTGAATAGGGTATGGGATGATGAAAAGATAGTTTGGGTAGTAGATATAGATATTTAGATAGATGATATGGGATAGAAAAAATGGGGATAGATAGATATTTAGAAAAGATAGATAGTTTGATTGATAAAATTGAGATTGATAGATAGTAGATTGGGTAGATTAGATTTGGGATAAAAAGATAGATAGATGATAAAAGAAATGAGATAGATAAAATGGGATAGTTACTTTGGGAAAGATAGATATGAGTAGATAAAATAGTAGAAAAGATTGATATGAAAATTTTTAAAATTGATAGATATGAGATAGATAAAAGGGTATGAAATTGATATGAGATAGATAGATAGTTTTGATATAGATAGAGGATTTTTTATGGATAGATAGATAGATAGATTGGGTAGAGGATAGATAGTTTGAAAAGATTGATATGAGATAATAGATATGAGATAAAATAGATATGAGATAAAATATTTTTAAAATAGTTTGGATAGTTTGATAGATAGATAAGATAGATAGATAGATATGAGATAGATTTGATAGAGATTGAAAAGATAGATAGTTTGATATGAAAATAGATATATGAGATAGATAGATAGAAAGTGGATAGTTTGATTGATAGATAGTTTGAATTGAGATAGATAGTTTTTATTGATAGTTTGATAAATTAGAAAGGGTAGTTTTTAGATAAATAGATAGATTTGATTGGGTAGATAGATAGATATTTAGAAAAGATTGAATGAGATAATATGAGATAGATAGATATGAAAATAGGGTAAAATTTTGAGTTAAAATTTTGATAAATAGGATAGATATTTAGATAATTTGTTTTGAGTTTTTTTTGAGATAGTTTGATAATAAAATAAAATTTTTTAGATAGATAGATTTTGAGTTAAAAAATTTGGGTAGATTTGATTGATTTGAGTAGATTTATATGAGATAGATAGATATTTGGGGTTGATAGATATGAGATGATAGATAGATAGATAGAAAAGTTTGGAAAATAGATTTTTAAATTTGATAGATTGATAGATTTGTTAGATAGTGGGACCGATTTAATCAACCAAAATAAATAAAGTTGTCTTCTATATTCCGGATTCCGCCTCCCTCCCTCCTTAGTGATGTAAAATGGCTGCAATCAGCGCAGCGTTACTTTATTCTATAATTCACCATAAACCCCGGCGTCCCTCAGTAAATGCGGAAATGCTTCTTTCGAGCAAACACGGGCCCCCCCAATTTGGCTTTTAAAACTTGTTAGAAATTTTCAAAAAATTTTCCCCCCGTGTTTAGGGCTTTAAATTTGGGCTCAATGTTTTGCCACCCCGGCGGGCCCCGCGGAAACCCGGGGGTTTATGGCCCCCTCGTGGGGGTAAAGGGCAAAACCCAAATTCCCGGATTCCCCCCAAAAAAATTTAGGAGGAGGGAGAGTTTTCAGCGATGGGGGGGATCTATCACGCCTCCAAATCCTGAAATCACTTCTGTACAAAAGAACCTATAAATTAAAACGCCGAGCCCCCCCCCAGGGGCAAAAAACTAGGGGGGGTTTTGGGGTTTGTCCAGCCCGTCCTGCTTCTGTCATTATCTGGAACATTGTATGGAGAGGTCAATAGTAGCCAGTCTGCAATCTATGGAGGGATCCTCATCGCAACGTGCCCTAATGGGGCATCTCTACATGGGGGGGATCCGACGTAAGCAGTTCCTAAGGGAAAATAGCCCAATTTTCACTTTATCTTTCTGTAAATCCAAAAATATTTGAAAATTTTGCAGGGGAAAAATTTTGGGGCCCGGAAGGGTTTATGGTATTTTCCCCTTTTTGGGATTGGGGCAATTTTTAAAAGGGGGGTTTTCCCCCCAAACGACTTGGGTTGTTTACCTTTCAAAAGGGTAAAAAAAATTAAAGTTTTGAAGGTGGAAGCATCTTGTCGGCTCAAAATGGAGAGCACACAACTCTATGTTCTGTGATAATTACCAGAGGTGGGACCCGAACCTATCTTTGGAATGGGACCTCGGAAGTTTTGGCTCAGAATGGAAAGCCAGCACACAACTCTCCATTCTGTTCTATGGGAGTCCCCAAAGGGTGGGTTTTTACACCCCTTTCAGTTTACGGGCCCCGAAAGTTACGGGTCGAATGGAAAAACCCGGGCATGCTTACACACGACTTTTCCATTCTGTTCTCTAAGAGGGCCTAAAAGTTGGGGTTTCCCCAAACTTTTTCCGGAAAAAAAGGGCCCCAAAAGTTTCGGCTCAGAATGAAAAGTGGTTTACAATTTCGCACAAAATCTATTCTGTTCCATTAGAGTTCCCAGAGGTGGGGCCTGAACTTAGCTCGGGAACGGGCCACCGAAAGCTATGGCACAGAATGGAAAGCTGGGGCACGTTGAAAACCCCGACCCCTCCTTTCTGTTCTATGGGACCCCCTAGAGGGGGGCCAGAACCAACCCTAAAGAACATTTTCCCAAAAGTTAAACCCTCAAATTTGAAAACCCGGGTCACACTTGCACACCACTTCCATTTTTTTTTTATGAGAGCCCCCCCCCAAGGGTTGGTACCCGAAACCTTTTCAGGAACTGTCCCCCAAAAGTTACGGCCAAAATGGAGAGAGGTCAACATGCCTCAACTTTTCCATTTTTGTTCTTTTGGATTTCCCAAAAGGGTGGGGCCCCGCACTTAGCTGGGCCACTAAAAAGTTTTGGCCCCGAAGGGAAAAGGGCCAGTACACTTGCACACTTTTTCTCCTTTTTTGTTCGATGGGAGTCTCCAGAGGTGGGACCAGAACCTATCTCAAGAACGAGCCCCCAAAATTTACTCCAAAAGGGAGAGTTTGGTTTCCGCATTTGGGCACAGGCTCCCATTCTTTTTTATAGGGGGTCCCCCAATTTTTGGTTTTCACCCACCTTTTTCGGGAAACCCCCCAAAATTTTTGGTTTTAGGAGGAGAGGGGTCCACATGCGCAAAAACCTCCCTTCTGTTCTGAAGAATCCCCAGAGGTGGGAAAAACCCCTTTTATCTCAAGAACGGCCCCCCAAAATTTAAAGGGCCCTCAGAATAAAGGGAGGGGTAACGCATGCCACAACCCCCAAATTTCGGTTCTATAAAGAGCCCCCCAGAGAGGGGGCCTGCACTTCGCCCAAAAAGGAGCCACCGAAATTTAGCTCGGGAATGGAAAGCCAATAAAACCCGCTTGCACAAAACTCCCCATTCTGTTTATAGGACCCCCAAGGGTGGTATCCGCACCTTTTTCAGGAACGGCCCCCGAAACTTCATCTCAAAAGGGAAAAGGGGGAAACCTCGACAACTCTCCCTTTGTTTTATGGAAATTCCCAGAATGATACCGTGGCCTATTTCAGGCCCCCAAAAGTTTCCCGCTCAGAGTGTTTTAGCCCGGGCCCCATTTGTGCACAACTCAACCCTTTTGTTTTTTTGGAATCCCCCCGAAAGGTGGAAAACCCCCACCTAATTTTTGGAACGGGGCCCTGGAAAAAATTTTTTTGGGGGGGTTGGGAAAAAACCCTTTTAAAGCATGTGCCCCAAACTCTCGAATTTGGTTTTTAGGGGTCCCCCCAGAGGGGGGGCCTAATTAGCTTTGGGGGAAGGGGCCCCCAAAAGTTTCAGTTAGAATGGGGGAAAACCCTCCCCGCACAAATCTCAGTTTGTTCTAAAGTGAGATCTGAGGAACATGGAGGCATGGCCCCCAAAAACTTAAAGGTGGGACTATGGGGGAATCCCTGGTGGAGGGGGTCATGACCCCCAAAAGGTGTCAATTTTAAACTTCCCCGTTTTTTCTCCATATGGGCTTTTTAAGTCCCAAAACCCTAAATGGCCCCAAAAAAAATTTTTCCCTTTTAAAGGGTTCTGCCACCAGACGGCCTTTTAAGGGGGATTTTCCATCCATTTAAAATCGATGCAGTTCTATCCCCAGGTTTTCCCAATTTTTCACCACCAAACGAGACACCTCAGGGACCCGTGATTTGCATATTAAGACATAAATGAGTCAATGGAGCTGCAAGGAACTGCAACATGAGGCATCTGAACGGCTCATTAATCTCCATATCGTGCTCCAAAATTTTTGGCCAGCTTCAACAGAGGTTTAGGGAACCATGTACAGAGAGCAAATACGTCTATGTTATGTAGTTATGATGACCTCTACCGAGGTCTGTTTTCTGACATTTTGACATTGAACAAAGGCTCTGACTGGCTCACAGGGGAATAGGGGAATACGTAGGTCCCAAGGCTTGGTGGGTCCTTAGGGATTGTGGACCTGGGCATGACTTGGGGCTGCTTTTTAGGGAGAAGCAAAGAGAAATAGAGACAGAAAGCAAGAAACATGGGTAGTATGTACAGTCATGTACAGTAACTGTAGGGAGGGCCCTTAGACTCAACTCCACTGATGAGCTCAAGAATCACTTCCATTGGAGGGCCGCAAAATCAACTCCAATAGTGGGCCCCAGAATCATCTCCACTGGTGGGCCCCAGAATCATCTCCACTGGTGGGCCCCAGAATCAACTCCACTGGTGGGCCCCAGAAGCATATCCACTGGTGGGCCCCAGAATCATCTCCACTGCTAGCATGGGCCCCAAGAATCATACTTCATGGCTGGCCCCAAGAATCAACTCCATGGTCGGCCCAGAATCAACCTTCCATTGGAGGGCCCAGAATCATCTCACTGGTGGGCCCCAGAATCATCTCCAATAGTGTGCCCCAGAATCATCTCCACGAGTGAGCCCCAGAATCATCTCCACTGGTGGGCTCCAGAATCAACTTCACTGCTGGGCCCCAAGAATCAACTTCAATGGCGGTCCCCAGAATCAACTCCATTGGTGGGCTCCAGAATCAACTTCACTGCTGGGCCCCAAGAATCAACTTCAATGGTATCCCCAAAAAACAACTCAAATGGTGGACCACGGAAACATCTCCATTAGTGGGCGCCAAGAATCAACTTCACTAGTGAGCCCCAGAATCAACTCCACCACTGGTGGGTCACAAAAATCAACTGCGCTGGTGATCCCCCAAGTATCAAATCCACTGGTGGGCCCCAAAAATCAACTCCACTGGTGGGTCCCAAGAATCAAATCCACTGGTGGCCCCAAGTATCAAATCCACTGGTGGGCCCCAAGAATCAACTCCACTGCTGGGGCCCCAGAATCAACTACACTGAGGGGCCCAGGACACCTCAGTTTAACACTGATTGTAGCCCTACATCTTGAGACATTGTCGTATGGGGGTGATTCTCTACCTTTTATAAATTTGCCATGGGTCCTGCAATTCAGGGAAACTTTTTTGAGGAATCTTCATGCTTGTGTGATAGAGTTGTATAGGACGCTGGCTTAGACCTTGAGACCAGGCTGCATTCCTGACTGTAGCTCCCGAGCCCCATGAGAGGTCCCTGGAGAGTCACTGAAGTGTGAAATCTAGGGGGGTATCTATGTTTTAAGATAGTCTTGTCTTTGACGCAGGCTCCTGTGTGTATGAGAGCTCTAACTTCTGCTTTATAACCAGTACTAAGTGTCCCCGAGGGTTTCTGTAGTGGTGGCTTGTGGTTTGGCTACCTATGGTGTGAACACTTGTCTAATTATAATCAGATAAACTCTCAGGTGTCATTTTATTGTATATTCGCCCACGCACAACCCTGAATTCAATGGGACATGAAGGACAGGGTTCCTGGTCTGTGTCAACAGTGATATGGTCTAATAGGGGTTTGGGTTCGGGGTAGAGTTTCAACTCCTAATACCCTGCTCCATTACATCCGACTAATGCATGGTTAGATTGAGGTCATGGCTTGGAAATTCCACCCTTGTTCTCCATTCTCAGATATTGCAACCCCCACCATTTCATGTACACCATTGTAGGACGCCCACATTTACTCTTAATTGTCCTTCTTCTGAAGTGACAGCCCATGTGCCGGCCAGCCGGTCGTTCCTTTTAGCTGTATGCATGTGACGGAAGCCTCCCGATAAGTAATCACTTCCACTGGTCTCCATGTAGAAGAAAAATACCCAAATTTTAAAACTCCATCCATTTTAAGAAAATGACTATATAATACTTCCCCTATGTACAAGAATATATGCTTAATACTGTCCCTATGTACAAGAATAAACACATAATACGCCCCCAGTACAAGAATAAACTACTATAATCTGCCCCTATGTACAAGAATATAAACTCATAAACTGCCCTATGTACAAGAATAGAACTACTTAAAACTGCTTCCTATGTACAAGAATTTAAATACTTTAATACTGCTTCCCATTTACAAGAATTAAAATACTATAATACTGCCCCTAGTACAAGAAATAACTACTAAATCTCTCCTATGTACAAGAATGAAAAAACTATAATACTGCTCCTAGTACAAGAATATAACTAATATAACTGCCCTCTATGTAAAAAATAACTACTAAATTACGCCCGTTTTGTACAAGAATATAACTACTATAATACTGCCCCATTACAAGAATTACCTACTCTAATACTTTCCCCTTATTACAAGAATATAACTATTAATCTGCTCCTAGTACAAGAATATACCTACCTAATACTGCCCCCTATGTCAAAAAATATAAAACTACTATTATACTGCCCCCTTTTGTACAAAATATAACTACTATAATACGCTCCATGTACAAAATATAACTACTATAAATACCCCCTATTTTACGAAAAAACTATATAATACTGCCCCCCCCTGTACAAAATATAATACTTAAGCGCCTCCATTACAAGAATATAACTACTATAAACTGCTCCTAATACAAAATATAACTACTATAATACTGCTCCTATAGACAAGAATATAACTACTATAATACTGCTCCTATGTACAAGAATATAACCTTAACTTGTCCTTTGAGAACAGTATCTGGACTAGTAGCTGTAGTTAGTCTGGAGGAGTACGGGGGTCACCAGAGCATTGTGGCGCAGAAAGGCCCAAATAATATCACAGACGAGTTGGTTATGAGATCATTGGGGGAGGTGACCCGTGTAGCGTTGGGCTTTTACAAGGCTTCATCTCTAGAAGAGTCGAGCTTTGGGAGAGGTTGTGCGGAATAAGTGAAGTCCCTGGAAGACTGAGTCTTAGCAGTCAGAGGGGGCTCTTTAAAATTTGGGTGGGGTTGTGGAGGTCAGTAGCCCTGGTGACCTGAGTGTGCTGCAGTGTGACACTAACCCAAAGAGAGTCCCTAAAACCTATGTGTGATAAGAACCCTCCTTCTGTGTGCAGTGAAGGTGCACGTGGTGCTCTGCAAGATGCAAGAGGTAGATTGCTGGGGGCGAGTGACATGGTCTGATGATACTCACCTCATAAATTTCCAGTTCTGTGTTCCCACAAGTTGGAGCGACCAGCTAAAGGTGGTTCAGAGAAATTCCTCAACAGGTACTGACAAGGACCTTGGGAGGTGCAGGGACCTACTAATATGAAGTGGTGCAGCCTCACAGGGAACTCTTAGGCAGGTCAGGCTGACCAGTGAAGGGTAGGACCTCTCAGAAAGCCATAGTATGGGTTTAGCCATTCCAGGAGCAGCCTGACTCCCGGTGGATCTGCAGAGTATTTCATAGTCGTTATGTAGTACAGAACCGGGAAAGAAGAGAATCGTAAAGCTGAGTTCAGCTTTGTTCAAGTGTTTGCTGCAGAAAAACAGGGCCCTTTGTTCATAACCACTCAGCTACTGTTTTCTTTAAGGGGCATGTTTTTATACTATAAAGCCCACTGGGGCCTCTCCCAAATGTTTTTGCAACCACCGAATGTGTCACACTAAAAGCCCAAAGTAATGGAAACAGGCCTTTATACATACTTTTATTTCTGCTGGGTCAGGAGGGAAAGGTTAGTAAAATGGGCACTTGTATGGGTTGGGGCTAGTATTGAGCAATGCTAATTTTGGCCCGGAGGGGTTGGGATATGAGGGAATGCTATATGGCTGGAGCTTGTTTATACAAAAGCAAAATGGTGGAAACTGTATATGAGCCCAAAAATATATGGGGTGGAGCCCAGTATATGAGCACTGGCTATATGGCGGAACTAATATATGGGGGCAATGCTTTAAAAGGCTGGGGCTAGTATATGAGCACGCTATATGGGTGGAGCTAGGGGTTGTGAGCACTCTATATGGCTTTGGGGTTTGTATAAAGGGCACTGCTATATTAGGCTGGAGCTGTGTGTGGGGCACGCAAAATGGCTGGGGCAAATATATGGCACGCAAAATTGGGGGTGGAACAAATTTTATGAGCAATGCTATTGGGGGGGGAGCTAGTATTTTTAGCACTGGTATATGGGGGAGCCCAGTATTTTGAGGGATGCCCATATGGGCTGAAGCTAGTGGTGAGCAATTCCCATATGGCTGGGGGGCTAGTTTTGGCACTGCTATATGGCTTTTAAATTTATAAAAGGGGCCTGCTATATGGTGGAGCTAGTGTGTGAAAACCCGGGTTTTTTGGCTGGGAAGTAGTTAAGGGCATGCTTAAAATGGCTGGAGCTAGTATATGAGCATGCTATATGGCGGAGCTGTTATTTGGGGAAGCTAAATGGCTGGAGCTAGTATATGGGCCCCTGCTATATGGCTGGGGCAAGTGTGTGAGCACTGCTATATGGGTGGAGCCCAGTATATGACAAAATGCCTTATGGCTGGATTTTTGTATAGGGGACTGCTATATGGCTGGAGCTAGTGTGTGAGCACTGCTATATGGCTGGGGCTAGGTTTTGGGGAAATGCAAAATTTGGGTGGAGCTAGTTATTGGGGACTTCTTTTATGGCTGGAGCTATATATGGGCCCCTGCTATATTTGGGTGGGGGAAAAATATGAGCACTGCTATATGGCTGGAGGGCTAGTATATTTTGGGACTGTATATGGGGGGGTTAGTATATGAGCCCCTCTTTTTTTGGGTGGAGTTTGTATATGAGCACTGCAAAATGGCTTGGGGCCCAGTATATTGGGCCCCCTGCTATATGGCTGGAGGGTAGTATAAAAGAGCACTGTATATGGGTGGAGTTTTTTTGGTTTTTTAAAAACCAAATTTTCTATTTGGCCCTTTGGGGTTGTAATAATGGGCCTGTTATATGGTGGGGCTTAGTATATGGGCACTGTTATATGGCTGGAGTAGTATAGAGCACTGCCTTTTATGGTGGACTAGTATTAAAGGGCCTTTCTATATGGGGTTTGGGGTTTGTTTTATGAGCACTGCTATATGGCTGGAGCTAGTATTTTTGGGCACTGCTAAATGGGTGGAAGTTAGTATATGGGGACTTCCCCATATGGCGGAGGGTAGTGGGGTTAGCCCCTGCAAATTTTTCTGGAGCTATATATTTAGCACTTTCTAAATGGCTGAATCTTTGTGAGTGAGCACTGTTTATGGCTGGAGCTAGTATTTGGGCACTGTTTATTGGTTTGGGCTTTTTATATGGGGCCTTTTCTATATGGCTGGAGCTAGTATAAGACACGGGTTTTATGGCTGGAGCTAGTATTTTGGGGACCCGCTATATGGCTGGAGAGTATATGGGCACTGCTATATGGCTGGAGCTAGTATATGGGAAATGCTATAGGCTGGGCTAGTATTTTGGGCAAATTTCTATAATGGTTTGGGGTTTGTTTTAAATGGGCACTGCTATTGTGGGTTTTGGGTTTTTGGGGGTTTTGGGGGCACTGCTTATGGGGTGGAGCTAGTTTATGAGCAATGCCCATATGGCTGGGGTTAGTATTTGAGCACTGCTTATATGGCTGGAGTTAGTATATGGGCACTGTTTTATTTGGGTGCAGCTATAAAATGGGCACTGTTATATGGGTGGATTTAGGGATATGAGCCACTTTTATAAAGGGGTTTGGGGCTAGTATATTGGGGACTGCTATATGGTGGAGTTAGATAGAGCACTGCTATATGGCTTGGAAACTATTTTATGGGCACTGCTATAGGCTGGAGTTAGTATATGAGGGACTGCTATTGGCTGGAGGGTTGTTTATGAGCACTGTATATGGCTGGGGCTAGGTGTGAGCCCCTTGGGTATTGGTGGAGCTAGTATATGGGCACTGCAAAATGGGGTGGGGGCTAGTGTTTTGAAACATGATTTTTTTGGGTTGGGGCTAAATATTGAGCAGCTATATGGCTGAAGGGGGTGGGGTGTGAAACACGTTATTATGGCTGGGGAAACTAGTATATGGGCACTGGTTTTTATGGCTGGAGCTAGTATATGGGCACTGCTTTATTGGGGGACTAGTATTTTTGGGGCACTGTTATATGGCTGGAGCTTTGTAAAATTTTGGGGACTGGTATATGGCCCGGACTTGTATTTTGGGCACTGCTATATGGGGTGGGGGGTAGTAAAATGGGGGAAATGTATATGGCTGGGGGCTAGTTAGAGCACTGCTATATGGCTGGAGCTAGTATATGGGCACTTTCTATTTGGCTGGGCCCAAATTATAGGGCCTGTTAAAATTTGGGAGGAGCTTTGTATATGGGCAAAAGCTATATGGTGGAGCTAGTATATGAGGGACTGCTATATGGCTGGGGCTAGTATAGGGGGACCCGCTATTGGCTGGGGCTTTGATATGGGCATGCTATATGGGTGGAGCTAGTATAGACAATGCTTTTATGGGGTTTGGAATTTGTATATTTGGGGGCTTTTCTATTGGGTGGAGCTAGTGGTGAGCCCCTGCTATATGGCTGGAAACTTAGTATATGGCCCCTGCTATGGGGGCTGGAGCTAGTATATGAGCCCTGGGTATATGGCCTGTAGTAGGGGTTTTGAGCACTGCATATGGCTGAAGCTAGTGTTGGGGAGCACTGCCCATATGGGGTGAAGCTAAATTTTATGGGGCACTGTTTTTATGGCCTTGGGCTAGTTTTATGGGGACTGCTATATGGCGGAGTAGTATATGGGCACTGCTAAAAGGCTAGCTTGTATATGGGCACTGCTATTTTGCTGGAGATAGTATATGATCACTGCTATATGGTGGAACTAGGTTTTAAAAGGGGACTGCTATATGGTTTGGGGCTAAGGGATATGGGCACGCTATATGGGGTGGAGCTAGTATATGGGGACTTCTATATGGGGTGGGCTAGTATAAAGGGCAAAAACTAATTGGGTGGAGTATAAATGGGCAAATGTTTATTGGGGTTTGGAAAATAGTATATGAGCACGTTATTTGGGGGAGCTAGTATAATGGGCATGCTATATGGGCTTTGGGGCCCAGTAAATGGGCCCCTGCTATATGGGGGCAAATAATGGGCACTTTCTATATGGCTGGGGCTAGTATATGGGCACGCTATATGGCTGGAAAATAGTAAATGGGGAACTGCTATATGGTGGGGCTAGATAAAGGGCACTGTAAAAAGGTGGAGCTAGTATATGGGCACTGGAAAAATGGCGGACTGTATAAGGGGGGCTGCTATATGGCTGGACTAGTAAATGGGCATGCTATATTTTGGGTTTAGCTAGTTTATGGGCCCTTTTTATATGGGTGGGGAAAATATTTTGGGCACTGCTATGTGGCTGGAACTTTTATATGGGCACTGCTATATGGGCGGAGCTAGGGGTGTGAGCACTTTCAAAATTTGGGTGGGAGCTAGTTAAAAGACACTGCAAAATGGCTTTGGGGCTAGTAAAAGAAACCTGCTATAAGGGTGGAGCTAGTATATGGGCACTCTAAAATTGGGTGGGGCTAGTTTATGGGACGCTAAATGGGGTGGGGGCTAGTATATTTGGGCCCCTGGCCCATATGGCTTGGGGCTAGTATAAGGGGCACTGCTATATGGCTGGAGCTAGTTTTAACACTGCTAAAATGGCTGGAGCTAGTATATGCGCACTGCTATTTGGCTGGAGCTAGTATATGCGCACTGCTATAAAGGCTGGGGCTAGAAAATGGGCATTTCTATAGGCTGGAGCTAGTTTTTATGGGGAAGCTATATGGTGGAGTGTGTTTTGAGCACTTTTAAATGGCTGGAGCTAGGGTATGGGACTGATATATGGCTGGAGCTAGTATATGGGCAATGCTTAAAGGCTGGAGCTATTTGGCATGCATTGGGTTGGGTTAGTTATGAGCACTGCTTATGGTGGGGGTTAGTATTAAAGGGCATGCTTTATGGTGGAGTAGTGTGTGGCATGTTTTATGGGCTGGGGCTAGTATATGGGCATGCTATATGGCTGGGGGTAGTATATGGGGACTGCTTATGGCTGGAGCTAGTTATATGGGACTGCTATATGCGGAGCAGTATATGGGCACTGTCTATATGGCTGCAGCTAGTATATGGGCAATGCTATATGTCTGGAATAGTAAAAATTTGGGGATGCTTATATGGCTGGAGCTAGTATATGGGCACTGTGGGGTATATGGGATGGAGTTAAGGGATATGGGCAAATGCTATATGGCTGGAGCTAGTTTGGGCACTGCTATATTTGGGTGAAGCTTTGTATATGGGCACTGGTTTTTATGGCTGGGGCTAGTGTTGTGGCACTGCTTTTTGGTGGGAAATAGTATATGAGCACTGCTATATGGCTGTAGCTAGTGTGTGAGCACTGCTATATGGCTGGAGCTAGTATATGAGCACTGCTATATGGCTGGAGCTAGTATATGAGCACTGTTATATGGCTGGAGCTAGTATATGGGCACTGCTATATGGCTGGAGCTAGTATATGGGCACTGCTATATGGCTGGAGCTAGTATATGGGCACTGCTATATGGCTGGAGCTAGTATATTGGCATGCTTTTATGGGCGTGGAACTGTATATGGATGAGCACTGCTATATGGCTGGAGCTAGTATATGGGCACTGCTATATGGCTGGAGCTAGTATATGGGCACTGCTATATGGCTGGAGCTAGTATATGGGCACTGCTATATGGCTGGAGCTAGTATATGGGCACTGCTATATGGCTGGAGCTAGTATATGGGCACTGCTATATGGCTGGAACTAGTATATGGGCACTGCTATATGGCTGGAGCTAGTGTGTGAGCACTGCTATTTGGCTGGAGCTAGTATATGAGCACTGCTATATGGCTGGAGCTAGTATATGAGCACTGCTATATGGCTGGAGCTAGTATATGGGCACTGCTATATGGCTGGAGCTAGTATATGGGCACTGCTATATGGCTGGAGCTAGTATATGAGCACTGCTATATGGCTGGAGCTAGTATATGAGCACTGCTATATGGCTGGAGCTAGTATATGGGCACTGCTATATGGCTGGAGCTAGTGTGTGAGCACTGCTATATGGCTGGAGCTAGTATATGGGCATCTATTTTGGTGGACTAGTATATGGGCACTTCTAAATGGCTGGAGCTAGTTATATGGGCACTGCTTTATGGTGGAGCTAGAAAATTTTAGGCACTGCTATATGGCTGGAGCTAGTATATGGGCACTGCTATATGGCTGGAGTTAGTATATGAGCACTGCTATATGGCTGGAGCTAGTATATGAGCACTGCTATATGGCTGGAGCTAGTATATGGGCACTGCTATATGGCTGGAGCTAGTATATGAGCACTGCTATATGGCTGGAGTTAGTATATGGGCACTGCTATATGGCTGGAGTTGTTTATGGCAACTGTTTTATGGCTGGAGGTAGTATATGGGCACTGTTATATGGCTGGACTAGTATTATGAGCAAAGCTTTATGGCTGGAGCTATGTTATGGCACTGCTATATGGTGGAGTTAGTATATGAGCACTGCTATATGGTGGAGCTAAATATATGGGCACTGCTATATGGCTGGGTTAAATATATGGGCATGCTATATGGCTGGAGTAGTTGTGGGCACTGCTATTGGCTGGAGCTCAGTTTTGAGCACTGCTATATGGCTGGGGAAAATATTGTGGCAAATGTAAAATGGCTGGAGCTAGTATATGGGCACTGTTATATGGCTGGAGTTAGTATATGGGCACTGCTATATGGCTGGAGCTAGTATATGAGCACTGTTATATGGCTGGAGCTAGGGATATGGGCACTGCTATTGGCTGGAGCTAGTTTATGGGCAATGCTATATTGGGTTTGGAGCTTTGTATTAAAGGGCACTGCTATATGGCTGGAGTAGTATATGGCACTGTATATGGGGGGCTAGTTATGGGCACGCTATATGGCTGGAGTAGTATATGGGACTTGCTATAGGGCGGGCTAGTTTGAGCACTGCTATATGGCTGGGTTAGTTTTTATAAAACACTGCTATATGGTGGAGTTAGTATAGGGGGACTGTATATGGTGGGGCTGTTATGGGGACTGTTTATTGGTGGAGCTAGTTTGAGCATGTATATGGTGGGATAGTATTTTGGGCACTGTTTTTGGTGGAGTTAGTTTTGAGCCTGCTATATGGCTGGAGCAGTATTGGGCAGCTATATGGCTTTGGGGTTTGTAATTTGGACTCTTATGGGTGGAGCTAGTATATGAGCACTGCATATGGCTGGAGTAGTTAGAGCACTGCTATATGGCCCGGGGTAGTATATGGGCCTGCCCCATATGGCTGGAGTATGTGTGGGGACTGCTATTTGGTGGGGGTAGTATATGGGGCAATCTATTTTCGAAGATTTGATAATTTATTGGTAGCTAGTATATGGGCACTGTTTATTGGCTGGGTGTATTGGGCCTGCTATATGGCTGGAGCTAGTTTTTGAGCAATGTTTTTATGGCTGGGCTAGTTATGGCATGTATATGGGTGGGGTAGTTATTTGGGAATGTATATGGCTGGAGTAGTTTAAAAGGGCATGCTATATGGCTGGGGCTATATTTGAGCACTGTATATGGTGGAGTTGTATTGGGCACTGCTATAGGGAAATGGAGCTAGTATATGGGCACTGCTATATGGCTGGAGCTTTGTATATGGGCACTGCTATATGGCTGGGATTTTTGGGCATGCTATATGGCTGGGGCTTGTTTTTGGGACTGTATTTTGGGTGGAGTACTTTTTAAAGGGCACTGCTATAGGCTGGAGCT